>JAVDBV010082547.1:16712-42578 GCA_032619315.1 Piper longum | reverse complement strand
CCCACGACGACCACCACAGCCGCGATTGCCGCCGGCAGCTTCGCCGCACCCGGCGGCGACACCGCCCCTTTCCGACCGTTTTCCGGCCGACCAACTGCCGGACTCCTCCGACCGTCACCGCCATCACCTTCCCCGTCCTCTCCTCTGTCGATCCCGACCGGCGGCCGCCATGGCCGTTCTCCGGCGACGGGCACCGCCGCCCCCGTCGAGCCCGTTTACCCATGACCGTGTCCGCCTGCCCACGAACTCGTCCACTAGCCCACGACCGCGTCCGCGATCCTCCCAGCCGACCCAACCCATTTTTCCAGCCCGGGTTGGTTCAGGCCATTCGGGTTGGTCTCGTTCAGCTTGATTCGGTCTGGTTCAGCTTGGTTCGGTCTTGTTCAGCTCAATTTTACACCGTTTTCGTCCGTTCTTGCGCCATTTTCGGTCATTCGAGAACTTCAATATTAGTTAGATGCATATTCACATTATTTAATATGATTGAATGTAATGATGGATTTTCTCTAATTATTATTTTATTTTATTATTTATTCATTATTATTTATTTCTTTTTATTTATATGTTTATCATAAATGATAAATGTTTATATGATTATTTGTTATTATGAACATTATATTTACTTATGAATATTTGTCATGATGTATGTGTGTATATATATATATCTATATATATTTATTTATTTATTTTATTTATATGTTTATGATGTGGATGCCATTATTTATTTATATTTAATTATGTATTGTTGTGTTGTACCACTATGATATTATTAATAGTTATTATTAGTTAGTATTAAGTATTTATTTATTTATTTATTTATTTATTGAATTATAATAGATTTATTTATTTATTGATAATTACTCGTGTTTACCTCTATATTTATATAATATTATTATATTATTATTTTATGATTAGAGTATTGTTGATATTTATGTACTTATGATTTATCTTATTATCTACGAATGTATTTCCTTTAGTAATTTATTTATTTATTATTAATTATTATAGTGTCTCGATATGCGTGCTACATGTGTATTTATAGGTTTGTTAGTATTGTTTTCTTTGGTGTGATGTAATGATGATATGAGCACACACAACGAGCATGCATCATGTATAGACATTAGTATTTTACTTAGCGTACTTAGAAGTGGGTTCCGATGTAGGCTTCGGAGTCTAAGCTCGCCGTAGATGTGCAGATACGATTGGAGCTTGGACCACAGGTTCGTAGGACTCTCTCCCTCTCTGCTTGACTCCTTATGTGTAGAGTTTGATCGCATTTTATTCGGAGGTCGACATTGGCAGAGTTTTATCAGATTCCTCCGATGTCGGGTCATTTAGCCGTGTTTTATGTGCAAGTTTAATAAAACTAAAAGGATGAGATCCCTTGTTAGTTTTCGAACTTTAGCTCTAGAAATCTATTATACAAGCCTAATCCTTAAGCCTATTATATAAGTACGCGTTGTTTTACGGATTTCACGAATAAGAGAATGAGTGGTATAGAGATATGTATGGACTGTGCTAATACTCCTTCAAACCATGAGGTAGTGCAGGTGTATGATGGTACTCCGTAATGAAGCGCATTTCCGGAATATGTGGCACTAACTTGATTGTTCCTTTTGCCATTTGAGTACAGTGGCGGGTGAATGGAAGGTGTGAGGGCGTAAGCGCTGTATGTATGTATGATTCTGATTTTGAGCCGTGCATGCGAGCCGGCATTTGTTTAAGTATGTTTGCTTGCTGCCTGGTGTGAGGCATTTTTGAAGTTTTATTTGTTTTCCTAGGTAATGGAATACCCATTTTCCAGATTGTATTAGTTATTTTTCGGACTAGTAATATTCGTTACTAACGGTTTTCATATAATATATGTAGGTCTCACAAATCCTGTATCGACTTCGGCGAAAGGACATATCAATGCTACACACACTTGAGCTTTACCTAAGATTTTCTTTCTTGAATTTATTTATATTTGAGGTATTTTGATGTTTATTTGACAATGTCTTCTATTCTCATGACACCAAGAGGGTTATTTCGATCTAGCGATCGAGTCATACCGACTGATAGTTTTAAACATGACTCGGCTTGATCGTAGTATTTCTGATTCGGTTCTTAAGTGAACCGAAATCGGGGTGTTACAAATATATTGTTTGTTAAATATAAATAAATATTTATTATTTTATTTAAAAATAATATCATAATAATTTTGAAATTAATTATATATATATATATATATATTAATTATTTTTAAATATACCCTACACATCGGCTATATGATGTTTATCAGGTAATAAAATTTGATATGATCTCATGATCAAAACTATGTCCGAATGATATGTTTGTAGTTGGATGACGATTGGTTCTCGGAAATTCAAAGTGGGATCAGCCATGATTGAAAATTTTTAAGAAAATTACTGTGTGTGTTTCCTGTTTGACCCAAGTTTTTTAAAATTTTAATTTATTTTTAATACAAGTAGTTTGACTCAATCATTGTTAGTAAAAATTAGGGTTAGTCTCGTTTGAAATGTGTCCCTCTCCTTTAGTAGGTATCTCTATTGTGGGGGTGCCTAATTTTCAGTCAAAGTTTGGTTAGATATTATTTAAACGAAACCCATCATTTAAATTAAATATAAAAATCAAATCTAATCATTTATGATTTAATTTTTGTCTTCAATACTAAATCCAACCATTTATTATTAAATCAAAACCAAACCCAACTATTTATTAAACGGGTAATCATTTAAGTATTCAAACTATATATTTGAAAAAAAAACATTCAAACTAAAAATAATTGTTTTAAAAAGTGAAACTAAACAAAAAATATTATAAAAATACAAATAAGTTATATAATAGTTTTATAACAAAATATTAGTTTTAAAATTAAGAGGTATTAATTTTTTAATTAAAATTATAATTTAAAAAACGAGTATTTATTACCAAATTCAACTATTTATAAATCAGTGTCAGTCTTTTTCAAACAAAATTATATTATTAATTATCTAAAATTATATTATTAGATTGGATAAACCATGCTAATAGGCACGCATTGACCACGGAGAGGATAACAAGATTGACCCAGATGCTTGAAAGGACGGACTTGCCCCTATAAACACGTTTTTGTTTCTTTATTCGCCAATCCAAGATTCGCCCCCAGAAACGATTTAAAAAGTCGAAAGGGTGTATGAGACCCGCCTCCATATCCACATCTTAATCTCGGCCCATACAAGGCATTGTTTTGGCAGTTTATAATGACTACTCCTCCCGGCCCAGTTAGATTTTTCTTCCCCAAAGCACCATACCCTTGCGTCCAAGTTAGATTTGAAATTCAAAAATAGATGGGCCAAAGTGTAATATTACTACAATTTTTTTTAAAAAAAGATCATGGATAAAATTATAGATTTTGTCTCGATCTTGTAAAAAATTTATGAAGATGGGTCCAAAGAATAATATGATGCAATATTATGGTCCAAACCCCAATAAATTTATATGTGAGACTAATTTTACATGACAAAATTTCTTTCTTTTATCCATAAATTTAATATATGTATGTTCTAGTGCTCTCTAATAGTGGGCCAAATTATTTCTTCAAAATTAGTTATCTCAAATTCAAAATGTACATGCATATGTCTATTTATATATTAGATATTACCTTAGGCTTTGATTTGTTAATACAAAAGAAATATAAAATTTATAAAATATATAAATGAATGTTTATGCCAAAATTATTAATCTTCAAATATAAAATTATCAATTTTTAAAATATTTTGTAATAAGACGCAAGTAACAATCTATCGGTGGTCCCTCTTAGAAATTTCACTCTAATAATATTTTTTATAAAAAACACAATAGAAAAGTGAATTTTTTAAAAATAAATTTTACATTTTATATTTACATCATAGCTAACTCTTTATAAATTATAATTAAAAAATTTCATCCTCTTTATATTTTTTTACACAAACCAAAAGGAATCTCAATAGTTATTAGACCGAGAACTAAGTTTATGGGATCTTACAATCTTCATAGGATCTTACAAACACTAAATGCTCACAATCCATTCGAAATATTTGCTTACAGTGAAAATTTTTTAGATATTCTTGATTATTATGTTCCATCGCAAAGTGAGATGAAAAATCATTATTTGCCATTTCGATTAATCCCGACCATTTGGATCAATCACTATATAGATAACATTTAAAAGATTTACATATTATTCAAAATGTAAAATGATTTCTCCTTTTTAGTATACACAATATATGACTATAACTAGCATATTAAGATATTGTTAATAGTATTTAATTAATTTACTAAAACCCTAAAACTATACATAAGTTTTCCACTCACTCTATAAATCTACAAGGAATACACATACTACAAATTTAAAGATATTTTTTTATAATTAATTAGTGTAAAACCCCATTTTCGGGTTAGGGTTTTACCTGATTTGAGTTTTGCCCTATTTAGGTCAATATCGAGTTGGTACGAGCGAGGTCGAGCCAAACTAGTTTTAGATTATTAATATGGGCCCAGATGGCCGTAACATGCGAACATGTAGATAATAAGATTATGTGAAACATGCAGATAATAAGATTACAAGTTATGAGTGTATATTGAGGTATAGAGATTTATTTGTATATGTTAGACAAGATTTTAGACATAGATTTAGGCCGTTGCGGCGTTTAGTATCCGTTTGGGATTTTATAGGTACATCATTTGCATGCATCATAAGAATTTTAGATCACTCGATTTAAGCCCCTGTGGACCCAGTTTGATTGAGTTCAGTGTTCGAGGCCCATTTAGCCTTCTTACCTCGATTCCCTCTTATAGATCCAATTTCAGGACTCAGGTCAGTTTCGAGTTCGGACGGTCTCGATCCAAACTTTCCGTCTATATCTATAATGTATATACCCATAGGTGGGCACCACTAGTCCACGAGCTGTCGAGCATCCAGATCATGCCATGTGGCATGATCGGAGTCGTGCACTCAACCCTAGCTCTACCCATTTATCTGCAGTAATGTCTCTGGATCTTAGATGTTTTTCACTTTAGCGCCGCCGCCACTTCGGCTCATCGCCAGCGAATCTATTCCACGCCCCTGCCACCGGACCGGCTCCCCTATGACTACCTCATGGTCGGCTTTCCAGTCGTACCACTCACGACCACCGACGCCGCCGCAGTGGCCGCCGGTGAGAGAGTTTTTGTAGTCGGTCAACAACGCCGCCGCCACCTTTTGGGTCGTTTTCCGGCGCCGGTGAGCCACCACCGGCCGATCCAACCACCCACACAGCTTCCCCTCACTTAGATCTACATTTTGAGACATACATCGACCACCTCCATGGCCGCAATCACCGCCGGCGACGTCGTGACACACGGCGGCGATGCCGCCTGTTTTTGGCCGTTTTCCGGCCAGCTAGTGGCCGGACTCCTCCGATCGCCACCACCATGACGTTCCCCGTCCTCTCCTCTGTCGATCCCGACCGGCGGTCACCTCAGCCACGCCGCCGTCACCATTCTCCGGCGACGGGCACCACCGCCCGTGTTTGACCTGATTACCTGGCCGTGGTCCGCCTGCTCGCGACCGTGTCCGCCTACCCGAGACCATGTCCGTTGACTGCGACCGCATCTGCCTGTATGATGTTCGAGTCCGTCTGTTCTGTCTAGGTCCGCCCAGCCAACCCAACCCATTTTCCAGCCCGGGTTGGTTCAGGCCATTCGGGTTGGTCTGGTTCAGCTGGATTCGGTCTGGTTCAGCTTAGTTCGGTTCGGTTCGGGTCAGCTCATTTTTGGACCGTTTTCGCCCGTTCTTGCATCGTTTTCGGTAATTCCAAAACCAGTACATTAGTTTAGATGCATATTCACAATGTTTAGCTTGATTGAATATTATGATGAATTTTTTTAATTATTATTTTATTTATTTAATTAATTAATTATTATTATTTATTTATTTTTATTAATATGTTTATCATATAAGTTGAATGTTTACACGAATATTTTTTATTATTAATATTATATTTACTTATGAATATTAGTCTTATTATTTTCACTAAATTTATTTATTTATTTATTATTTAATTTATTGATTTATTTATTCGTTATGTGTATGTCATTATTTATTTTTCATTAATTATGTATTCTTGTGTTGTATGACTAATATTATTATTATTTTTGATTAATGAATATTAACTATTTATTTATTATTTTTAAATTATTATTTAATTAATTAATAATTATTTGATTATTTATTTGCTTACTAACACGAGTATACATGATACTTACTCGTGTTTACCTGTGTACGTATATAGTATAATTATATTTTTATTTTATCATTAGTATATTATTTATGTTCATGATTATGTGTTTATTATTTATCTAATTATTCATGAGTATAGTTTATTGTATATTTATTAGTTATTATTTAGTATTACTATGTCTCGATTTGCGTGCCAAGTGTTTAATTATAAGTTTGTTAGCATTGTTTCCTTTATTAGGATGTATTGATGATATGAGCATACACCACGAGCATGCATCATATAGAGACATTAGTTTTTACTTAGGATGCTTAGTAGTGGGTTCCGATGTAGGCTTCGGAGTCTGAGCTCGCCGTAGATGTGCAGATACGCTTGGAGCTTGGATCACAGGTCTGTAGGACTCTCTCCTTCTCTGCTTGATTTGATTGCGTATATAGTTTAATTATATTTTAGACGTAGGACGACATCGAAAGCATTTTATCGGATCCTTCCGATGTCAGGCCATTTAGCCGTGTTTTTACACATGTTTAATAAAACTACAAGGATGAGATCCCTTGTTGGTTTTCGAACTTAAGCTCAAAAAATGTATGATATCAGCCTTTTCCCTAAGCCTATAATATAAGTACGCGCTGTTTTGCAGATTTCACGAATAAGAGAATGAGTGGTACGGAGATATGTATGGACCATGCTAGTACTCCTTCAAACCATGAGGTAGTGCGGGTGTATGATGGTACTGCATAATGCAGCGCATTTCCGGAATATGTGGCACTAATTTAATTGTTTCTTTTGCCATTTATGGAAGGTGTGAGGGCGTAAGTGCTGTATGTATGTATGATTATGATTACAAGCCGTGCATGCGAGCCGGCATGTATTAAGTATGTTTGCTTATTGCCCGGTGTGAGGCATTCTTGAAGTTTCAAATGTTTTCATGGGTAATGGAATACCCATTTGCAAGATTGTATTAGTTATTTTTCGGACCAGTAACATTCGTTACTGACGGTTTTCATATAATATATGTAGGTTATGCAAATCCTGAGTCAACTTTGGTGGGAGGACATATAAACGCTACACACACTTGAGCTCTACCTAAGATTTACTTTCTTCCATTTATTTATATTTGATGTATTTTGATGTTTATTTGACAATGTCTTCCATTCACATGACACCAAGAGGGTTATTTCGATCTATTTGAACAATCGAGTCGTATCGATTATTAGCTTTAAACATGATTCGACTCGATCACAACATTTCTGATTTGGTTCTTAAGTGAACCGAAATCGGGGTGTTACATCGAATCTGGGTTGAGGTTGACCAAGGCTGCCAGAAGGGAATATACAATGTTTCAGTAATTATACGAACTTGGTAGCTTGTAAGAAATCCCACGACTTTGATCAACAATCCTAGTCTGAACGAGGACATAAAATTATACATGAATATAATTTTATTCATGTAGAAAATATATGTAATTACATGACTAATATCACTATCAATTTTTTACAATATAAAATGTGTCATATTGAACAATTCTAGTGATATAACTAATTCTAGTGATATAACTAATTATTCATGTGATATAATCATTTAAGTCCTTCTTTACATTTTAAATTAATTATCTCAATTATAATCATCACTTAATAATTAATAAAATAATTATTAATTTATAACTAATAATTAGTTACTATTATTGGTATATTCTTTAATTGATTTTATTATTCTAATTTAAGGATATCACTAATATAATTATTTAATTCAATAAGGTTTCACCCTTCCTTATTTAATTATGTTATTTTGTGATTTTCTACACGATTATATTTTATTACCCCATTTTCTACCTTGCAAATTTATTATTAAAATAATCATTTTATTTACTAAATATTAATTTAATATGGTAAACGTGAAGTCTTTATTTTATTTATTCCTTATAACCGTAATTTTATTAATTATGGTAATTTCGTGTAATAATTTATTAATTTATTATTTTAGCCACTTAACTCGTATCTCATTAAATTAATTATTTTTAAAGATTTATTATGAGTTGATATTATTTTTTAACTCGAAACGGTGTCGAGTCAACCCATATTTACAAAACTACCATCTTCTTCTTTCCTAACTCTCTTCTTCTCCCAAAATAGAGCTGTGATTGGGTTGTTTTTCGATGGATTGTTCGTCAACGTCAAGCCACCGTTGGCAAAGCCACCCCAGTCAATCAACTCACTTCCGTACCAAATCCGACCCCAACCAGGACCTTTGGCCACTGCTATAGTGTTTTGCCTACAATCGTAGACCGAAGTTATCATTTCGTTCATGCTCGTCGACTGAGCTCCGTTTGCCTCCTGCCGCCGTCAATCGTCATCGACCGACGCCGACCGTCGCAGACCAACCCAGCCATAACGTGACAGTTCCTCCCTGACAACCTCCGGCCACCTTTAGGCCATGGCGACGCCGGTTTGGCCGGATTCCAGCAATTTCCGCCTCCCCATAGAGACGCACTCGTGTCGCCGATTCCACCGTCGGTGAGCTTCACCGCCGCAATTGGGTGGTCGTCTTGCCACCTTCGACCCGTCAGGGGACTTTCCCGATCGGATTGTAACCCAATTGCAGCCCTAGACGGCCGAATTTCCTCACCCACCATCGTCCTCTGTTTTGCCCTGTTTTCGCCACCCTTGCAATTTCACCCAATAACAGCTATAATTCCGCCACCCACTGGAAATTAGGGGCACAACGAAGTCATCCCTCTGACCCAGCTGCCCAGGGGCCGTTAGGGGTGTGAGGGTTGCCTTGAATTTCCTTGCCTACGGTCGCCCACCTCAAACTCTGGTTATTCCTCATTGACGGCTTCCAGTTTTATTTCCAGTTTAATTCTTTTCTTTTTTTGTTGATTAGGGACTTTAGTTCCATGATTAATAAGCTTATTATCAATTATAAGTATGCATGCATGCAAATTAAGAAGAAGAAGAGAAGAAAAATTACCCGAGCAAGGAGAAAGTCGGCGTCTGTCCGAAGGAAAATAATGTGAATGACGCCCCCCCTTCTCCTCATATAATGAAATGACGGATAGGGTATGTGAAAACACACTTCGCCCGTGTTTCCCTTAGCTGGTAAACAGGTAATTGATATGGTTCACTTAACTAGTTTAAACGATTAAATGTGATGGTTCACTTAACCGGTTAAACGGGTAAATAATATCGTTCACTTAACTGGTTAAATAATACCTTACACTTGACCAAGTAATTAATAATTAACCGGGTGGCGGGTAAATAATTTAAATGAAAATATTAATTTTCCAACATTCGATCCTACCGCGGAATTTTTTTTTTTATTTTTTCGGGTCTTTAGAGGGGAAGGCCGGGGCAAAAGTATCAATGGGTGAAAAGAGTAGGATTCCACCTCATTTGTAGGCAGTTTTCTGGACCATCACAAGAGCACCGAGAGGGCACCTTTGTGTTGCACTATGCTAAGCTTGACCATGAAAGGCCAGAAAACCTGGGTATGCAACATGCTAAACCAAGCCACATGTAAGTTCGGGTCAACTTTCGGGCACAAGGGCACTAGCGTAACGCCTTTGCATTGGAGCAAAAAGGAGATAAAAACAAATCTAGGCCAAAGGGAGCTGGTGCAGTGCCTTTGCATCCAGACTTAAAATGGAAAAACCTTAAGGCCCAGTGCGAGGACACCTTTGCGTTGGCATAATATTGCATGCACCTAGGGTTTTCACCCTAGGATGGTCTAGACAACCTTAGAAATCGCACTGTGGGTCCAACAGGGGTTAGGATAGATTGTATGGGTTCCAAACACATGGAAAATAATCTAAACTCGTGTAGGACTCGGTCCTCTATTTAACTAGTCTTGATGCAACTGAAAAGTGAAAACAAAAGTTGTAGTGATGTAGCATCCAACTAGGTTGGCCAAACAGTGGAGGAGGCTAGGTTCTTAGCTCAAACACATAATACCACACCTAGGATCACGGTGGAAAGGGCCAGACAGCCACTCGATTTAGGTCAAAACCAAACCGACACAAAAACCCATCGGGCAAAAAGGCTCGAGTTTTACAAAACCTTAGTAATTGATCTTTAAAAGCAAGCACTTTATTCCTTCTCTTGAATCTTCATTTTCTTTCAAGAATTTGCCTTGAGAAAACCAAAACCCTTAAAGAGCCTCCAAAAATATGAAGAATTGTAATGAAAAACTTCAAATTTGTGCATGAATAACCTTTTTATAGTTGGAAGTAATTGGGTTCTCCTTGTTGAAGTTGATTCTTCAAATTCGTAATCATCCAAAAATTTCCCACAACATTCACTTCCAATGTCGTGACATTGAATTATTTCTTTTTTTCTTCTTCTTTTGTGCCAATGCTGCGACATTCATTTCCATGACACCCAGTGCTGCGACCATCACTTATTTCTAATTTCTTTGTCCTTGAGTGTCACAACACTCATATTTGAAGTACTCAACGCCATGACACTCACTCGTTAACTCGACTTTTTCCATTACTTTTTCGTCTGATTCACTCATGGTTTTCTTGATTTACTTGATCGTGACCATGTATCCTTCATGACGAATAAAAATTAATTAAAACCTAATATAATACCAAAATTAACTAATTCTAAATATAAATTAAAAATCATCTAAACTACTTTAATAAAAAATGAAAAATTCTTGAATACTAAACACAATTAAGCCCAAAATCTAGAGAAAAAATATATATTTCTAATAGTTATTATTACGCATCATAGAGGCAAACGACTAGACTGTAATATGCATAATAATTTACAATATCTAAATGGTTTAATTTAGAAAAAAAATTATGATGTTATTATTCATAATTTATGATTTTAGGAGAAAAGTTTATATATTTATTATTGAAGGAGAATGAGGTGCTAAATTAGGAGCTTTGCCCCTCAAGGGAAATCTCTAATTCTAGAGATGGTTTTCGGTCAGAAGTGAATCGAATATTCGTATATTCAGATTCGACGAAAAATTCTAACCCGAATCCAAAGATTATATCTCTTCTCTTTACCATATCTGTATCCGATCTGAATCTGTAAAACCCGTATCCAATCTAAAACCAACCCAAATATAGATAATATAGATTTTAATATAAAAAGAAAAATAATACAAATATTATTTTGAATATAATTTTATAAAATATTACCTATTTTGATCGAATACGGATCAGATCACCCCAAATTTGAAAATTCTGAACCCAAATTTTATTTAAAATTATTTCAAATTGGATATAAACGGATTAGATTTGGATTATATCGACCGATATCATTGGATATTCGAAGGTGTCCCTATCTAATTCCTTAACCAAGTCAATATTTAATAGGGTAAATTTGTGAAAAATTGCTCACCTATTTACCTTCAATGGTGAAAATATGAAGCAGTTCCTCAAATTCAACGTCAATTTTTCTCTACAGAAATAGAAATTAAAATAAGTTCCAAGTCATTTTTACTTTCTTACTTTTCTGATTTATTATGTTAACAAAAATTAGTCAACGGTAGAAGAACTTAGCCATTAATTAGAATTTATTTATTGATAAGAAATTAGAACCTTTTTCTTTTTATGTATAAGAAAAGAGAACTGGCTACAGTCGCCGGCCGGCATCGACAGAACCGCCGGTCAGCCATACGGCGGTGAGTTAAATTGAACTGGCCTTGAGCGGCGGCAGACTGAACGCCTTACGTCCTCCGGCCGCCATCTTCTCCAACCCTCCCAGTGATCCTAAACATACAATGGATGGTGCAGTGTTTGTGACGATCGCCACCTTCTTTGTCGCAATCACGATCAGACTGGCGTATATCTTGTTTGAAACGGGCAGGGGCAGAACCCTTCCTGCTTCCTCACAACACCCACCCTTTTCTACTCTCGTTGTTCTTGGATCAGATGTTTTCCATCTTCTCTTTGCGTTTTTCGAATTTTAGTAGCAGTGGGAAGAAGAAGAAGAAGACTTATATGTGCAGGTGGGCACACCGCAGAAATGCTTAATCTTGTTCGCGTGCTTAAACGAGGAAGGTTCAGACACAGACACTACATCGCCGCGGCGACGGATACTATGAGCCTAGATAAGGCCAAGCTCTTAGAAGGATCAGAAGCAGAATGTGAGGTATGGCTTTAGGCTTTGCCGTGTTGATTTCGAATATTAGGACATCTGTTGCTGCTTGATGTAGCTTATCATAATCATTCACTTGTTGTTTGTTTGTTTGTCGGCTGGTCGTTAAGAAGTACCTAGTCAATGTGTTTTAGTATTTGCATATAAAAATATTGGTATGGTTTTGAGCAGTTGCTTACCTTTCCTGTTAAATGTTCAATTCTAGTTGGTTGAGAATCATTGTACCTTGATCTTGCCTACATTTATTCCCACATATGATCCAGCTTTAGTTTGATTCAAGGTTAATGCTCATAAGATGGCTGTAAGATCCTCCTATGAAGCCTATTCTCCGGCTGGGCTTCTTTCATATAAAATAAAGGAATAAGTTGTGGGACATATAATGAATAATAACAGAGTTAGTGTGAATAATAACAGAGTTATGAATGGAAAAGTGTTAAAAATGGAGGTTTAAGGTAACGTTAAACTGCATATAAAGTTAATGTTTGTTGTAAAAGAAATTTTTAGAAGTTAAGGGTTACCGTGGTTTATCTTTTAATCCCAAGATGAAGACAATGGACTGGGAAATAATTTATTAATGATGTTGTTAACTATAATTTGTTTTGAGGGAAAATACCAAAAAAATTTCGTTCTTCATAGTCCTTTATGTTGTATTTGCTTATTCCAAGACAAAGACAAGGGAATGAGAAATAGATCATAATGAAGTAAATGACTGAAGAATGTTTCAAGGGGGAGAGAATAAGCAGGAAAGGTCAATCTGCATAGCCTTTCGTGCTCAATAATCGAATCTGGATACTTGTTCTATTGCGAAGATTGTTTTCTCTGTTCTTGTTGGAGGGCTCTGAATCACTAGATGTTTTAAGAAGAGATTACATGAACATGATTTGAGTTTTCGAAGCTTAACTCTTATCTAAAAAATTATACAAACAGTACATGTGTTGTTATTGATCAGCATTTTTTATTTGCAAAGTAAATGTGATGAAACTATGAAAGATTTATACAGTTGTTGGTTTTGAAGCACATTGGGACATTATGTTTTAAACGAGCGTTACTGCTAATTAAGTTAGTTTATGGAGGAAATTTAATCTTAGTCAGGCTCCTGATTGTCCATTTTATCACCTCATGAACCTGTTCTGATCCTGCTGTCTGAAAATATCCTGGTATAAATTAGACTGAAATTGATTGAAAATGTTTAAATCTAGGTTACCAATTAACTCTGTACTTCTCCTAGTTGTGAACCAAACATATGATGATATTACTTTATGCACGTAGGCACCAAAGAAAAAAAACAAGAAAAAGACAGAGTCGCAGCATGTGAATTGTGCATTAAATGATGTCTGGGATGATCTCAAACTAGAAAACTTTTATCACCGTTGTAAAGAAATTTGAATGTTTGATCTTATAGGGTAAAATACTGCTCAGATGCACCAGCTAGAATTATGTATCATTTGTCTCAATATGGAAATTGCCATAAGTGTTCCCCATCATTTAGGCTATCCGTGTGCTTGTCTGGAAATTTTCTGAGTTTTCACTATTCTGTGATAAAGGTTGAACATTTGATGGCAAATATATTGTAGTTCAAATGGTAGAGCACTGATCTTGGTCTGTCTCAAAGTTCATCTTTGAAATTATCATTTCTGACTCCAAGCAAAACTGTTTCTGTAGCCAAGTGGAGTCCAAGAAATAGAAGATGCACACTTTACGGGGATATATCGTAGTCGTGAAGTGGGACAGTCGTATTTGACTTCCATTGGTACTACTTTAATTGCTACAGCTCATGCCCTTTGGCTGATATTAAAGATTAGACCAGAAGTGGTAATGCTGTATCCTTTTTTCTTGCCATTGTTCTCCTTTTTCCCCTCAATCTCATAGCATTGGATAAATTATCCTTTTTCTGCTTAATCTTCTATCAGATTCTTTGCAATGGACCAGGTACTTGTATCCCTCTTTGTGCAGTGGCCTTCCTCCTCAAGGCATGGCGATACATATTTTGTGGTAACCAGGTTTTGATTCTTTTAAAGGAGGATATGATGAAATTTTGGCGTCAGAAAATAAAGTTTTAGTTGAAAATGCAGGTCCTTGGTTTTCAATGGTCATCGATTTTTTATGTTGAAAGCATAGCGAGATTGAGAAAGTTCTCATTGAGTGGATTGATTCTATACATATCTCGTATGGAAGATCAGATTTTTGTTCAATGGCCTCAGTTGCAAAATAAGTATCCACGAGTGCAGTATGTTGGTTGCCTGATGTAGGTAGATCCTTGTGCCACTTCTAGATGATAAATATATTTTGGAATTTAACAATCATTAAAACCTTTGTTCAATTATGAATTGGTTTTACTTCCTACTATGATTTTGAATATTATTTTTGTTATTGTCATTGTGGGTGTACAAACAATTAGTAGAATTTTCTCTGTATTTAAGGTTTTTTCACAAAACCAATTCTTATAAATTGTATGCACCATAATATAGTGATTATTATTATTACTGTTTTGATTGTGCGCAAGTGGTTTGTAGAGCCATTTGTCAATGCTGAGTTTTAGGGAGTGCACTGTAGATATGGAAGTAGCTTTTTAGGCAGATTGATTTGGAGTAGACAATATTTTGCTTTCACTTGACATGTAGTTATAGAGTGCAGCCCCAAATTAGAATGGCTATGTTGGGCTAGGTTACTATCAGTCATAGCACATACAAGTTGTACACTATAGAGTGAATCATTTTGAGAGTCCAGGAAATGTTAACCATGGTTGCTGTGATAGCATGCCATTCTTTCTTTTAGCATATTTCCTAATTGGCCCGGATTGTTCGATCCCTTGGCCGATTTTTATAGGAGTTTTTGAATCAGTATTCATCCTAGAAAACAGCCGATTACATTCGGAATCCAGCCTAGTTTGCTGCAGAAGTTAAAAGAGTTGCATACCTATGGTTGATTAGCAACAAATTTCATGTTACAATTTCCACGAGGTAGTAGTCGCCTTTGTTGAGTCCGGAGTCCCAGACCCGTTTTATGGAAAATGACATATTGGTCAGACAAAACATACTGAGTTGGTCCCTGACATCCAAAGACTCAAGGTTAATCATGGTCCTTCCTTGTCTGCAACACTCACCAAGAAATCTTCCCTCCTCTCCTTTCTTTCTGTCGAACCAACAAAAGTGAAAAGTTGCTCTGATCTTAGTTCTTTACTTCAGATTACTCTCCCTCTGTATTCCCCGTCCCACTACTGTGTGAGACTACCGGCTTCTTTCCTCACTCTTTTCCTTTGAAGATTCTCTTCCATCTTTCCGTTTCTTCTAGCTCTTGTACACCTTTTTAGAGTCATCTCCATCTTGTTTCTGGTTCTTCCCAGCTGCCTAGCCTCTAACATGTTCATGGAATCTTATATTTTAAGGTGTTGGAGGTGGTAGTTGTATTATTTCATGTGCATGGCTGGTAATGGAAGCATTGTTGAGCACTCTTTGACTCCTCTAGCAATTTTCCTTACTATCATCTTGTCTCTTCTACTTGTGATATCTGCTGCTCATGATGTTGGAAGACAAAGGCCTTTTAATGGCAGATCAGACACCAGTCAAGCCATGGACACCAAAGAGTTTACCAGGGGGTGGGGGGAGCAGCTGTTCAATGCTAGTGAACATGAAGTTCCTAGTGGTCCAAACCCAATATCCAATAGGTGAGCATTAGGAAGTAATGCACCTGCAATGCTGTTTTAACCTTTGAGGTTTGCTTATTTGTTTGTTTTTGTTTTGGTTTTAGTTTCTGGGAAAGATGTTGATCAGATAAATTGTGTGATTTGTTTATTTTTCCAATTGCAATATTAAACTATGTTTTTCGGGAAACTCATATATGACTAGTGAGATTGATAAGCTATACATGTTCTATTAGGTCTGGCAGTCAATTTGTCTTGAATCTTTATATTTTTTATGTTATCCTGGTGTTCTCTTCCAAAAAGTAAATGCCTCAAATTTGAAAAATAATCTTTTCACACTTCATTCCCTTTTTAAATTATTTTTATTTTTTTATATTTTTTTATTTAACCATGAAAGTCTTTGAACCAACTAAATACTTTTGTCAGCACAAATCAAAGTTTGGTGGATGGCATACCAAAAACAAACCAAATCAGTTAGTTTACCATCTTACCTACCAAAAAAGCTGTGTGCCTTGAAAATAGTAGCGTATTGTTATTTGTATATTAATAGATGTCAGCAACCATTTGATTGCCTACTTCAGAAGTCAAAACCAGCTATCTGTTTTAGTTAAGCAAAATTTGAATATATGTTACGCTGCCCCAAAAAAAAATGATATGACCAAAGTAGGAGAATATTGAGTCATGATAGAGTAGTCACTCTCTCCTTTTTTGTCCATTAAGCAGCTTTCAAATTTTTTATTTCTGCCCAACTTTTGCTTTGAGGAGACTAAGCATTTCTATGCACTCTTGTCATCTGACACGAAAGCTGTTTGTTGGTCCCATATATACATATGTGTGCCTGGAAAGATTCACTGTCATTTCATTCTTTTCATTGTGAAGATTGAAATTGTGAATGAGGGGATGCATGCACTGATGTATGCTCACTTTCCAAGAGGCTTCTTGTTGACAAAAGTGCAAGGAGAAAGGGTTTGATTCTGTTTTGTAAAAGCAAATAGGCACTGCTGCTAATGGATCAAGTTTATGTGCATGATTAACATGGAAATGATAGATAGTTATCATAATTTTCCTTTACAACAAAGCGGTTTGGTCATTTTCCAATTTTAAAGCAGTTAAAACGTTGGACTGGCCCGAGCGGAGCTCTACTTGGGCGGTTTCAAGCCCTAGCTCGGTTCGACCCGCTCACTCAATGTTCCCAAGCACAAGCTCAGCTAGGTTCAATCACTAGTTGGTTCAGCCTGAACTGTCTCTGAACTTGGTTCGGTCCAGTTTAAACTTGTCATTTAAATATAGTTATGTATTTGAAAATTTAATATTTATTGCAGGAAAATTATTAATATCGTTGATAGTTATAAAATTAGATTAAAATACCAAATGGGCAAGTTTAAATCAATGTAATTCAATATCTTAAAATTTTTTCCCTATACCTCTACAGCATGAACGGCGACAAAAATAATTAAAATTGCTTAAAATTGTGCAAATTTCAGATTTGGCTTGGCTCTGCTAAGAAACTCAGCGTGCCAGAAGTCAACTCGGCTTGACTTATTGTCACCCACATTTATTTATTTAGTTATTTGTTATTTAGGTTGAATAAATATCTATCAAAATAATTAATTAATCAGGAATGTTAATCAGCTGATAAAATTTACACTTACGTGCACATTTTTTTCATGATTGATGTTGACCACTTATAATTTTCTTAAATTTTATTTTATTTTCCTAATCAAACAAACCACAAGGACAAACTTTGTAGTGAAATAAGAACTCAAAATCTATGGAATTCTAATATAAAAATAAACAAGAAGAATATTTTTTAATTATCTACATTATTAGACTAAATTAATCAATCACATAAAAAATCGACTTGTTGGTCCGATCTATTATTTTATATTTAACAAGATGGGATTACCATAAACTGATGTTAAACATATGACAGCTTCCATTTCATGAAGATCAGAGCACATTTAATTTTTTTTTTTTCAGCACTAGTTAGCTGGGCACCTCCATTTGCAATAGCATGAATAGGGAAGGAAGGAGCCACCACATCCATCATAGATTCCTCCTTCTTCTCTGCATCTATTCTTGCACTTCCCCTTGTGGAAATTACAATACCCTCTGAATGTGTTGCTCTTTCTTCTACAATACCCATCTTCTGCTTCTACATATACTTCTGCAACAACTATATATTATACATAAAACAAAATTATGATTAATTAATTTATCAGGAGGTGTATATATATATATATATATATATACATATATAGTTTAATTAGAATTAAAAGTTTCAACTTTTCACACAATTTATATACATTAAAAAATATCCATAAAAATAAAAGGGCCATACTTTTGAAATTTCTATTCTTATTTAAGATTCTCATGATTAAACAATTCTACTTCATATTAAGCGGGGTTGAATCCAAGCTGACTCGAGTTATATTAAATAATTTTTTAATCTAACAAGTACAAGGAGATATCAAATTATGAAATATTGCTCTCTTTGACATTTAAAATTGATAAATATACGATGTATATTGCTTTAAACTATTGATTTAATTAAACTAAAAAAATAATCTTTTTTCAAGACATTTTTTACTTAATTCAAGATAAACTCAAGGAGATTATCAATCATAAAATCCGTCAATAGGAAGTCAATCATAAAGTATGACTCTAAAACCAATAAAATGGAGACGACACATAGAGTTTTTAAAGTACAAAAGGAGTTTTAAAGCTTTGAAAACAACTATAAATTAAGCAACAACATTCTTAATAATAAAATTATTTATATGTATGAGTGGATCCATAATAAAAAAATTTCAGAAAATTATATGACCTCGTTCAATAAGTCAAAATCTCTATATCTCATACCCGTTTTCTTTCAAAAAGTGCAACCTTTAAGTATAAGTGTTTTTGTATATGAATTTGGGCATTTGTGAATTTTTGTTTTCACATTTATGTTAATTTATCTACACAGTCCTAATAAAAAAACTGTTTGATCAACAGATATTGTGGTGTCAATATTATTGATGGGTATTTACCAAAGTACAACATATATGCATGGAACTTAAATATCCATGCATGTGGTACATATATAATGCTTATTTTCAAACATACATAGAAACAAAATTTGCTGAAATACACAATACATTGGTATGTAAATATTATAGCATACCCGAGGCTAAGAAGAGAACAACAAGGAGGGTAGCAGCCGTGATCCGGTAGGTTGCCATGGCTTGGATGTTCACTCATAGATTGAAAGGCAACCATTGGCATTTTTTATAGGCAGATTTGAGATAGAATTTGCCACCTCAATGTTCTAAGATTAGCTTAGCAATATCTGCTTATTCTTTTTTGGGCAGGCTATTATAAGAATAATCAGTGGCTATAAAAAAAAAATGAAGACTTAATGGACTTAGACATGGTGGATTTTAAAAACTTGGGTCTTGGGTTTCGACTTAGACATATCATGGAGTAAAGTGGATTTGAAGTTGATTTAAAGCAGCCAGGAGTCATTTATATTATTATTATTTTAATTAAGTAATAAAAATTTATATAAAATTAGTATGTATTGTTCACTTAGACTCTTGAAATTGATAAATATATAATTTATATAATTTTAAAATATTGATTTTATTAAATTAAAAGAAAAGGTCATTTAAAGGCACTTTTGTGACGATGTTTTATGGGACAGAAATAAAGTTTTATTAGCAATTTTATCATCCCTAATGTTCACTTTTTTGATGAATATGTAATTTTTTATTAATTAATATTAAAAAATATCATTTAGTGTTGATTTTAAACTCAATTGAATAAATTAATATGAGCGCTTCATTTTGAGAACAATTGAAAACATGGAAACTGTGATTTTTGCAGGTTTTATAGCTACATTCTCTTTGCAATGATTTTCTTTATATATTAGATTAACTGATAATACTAGGGTGTTTGCTTGTGTTGTTTAAACTTGTTTGTTGGAAAAATATAAAATCGTTATGCTAATGACTAAAATACTTGTTTGGTAGAGGTGGGCAAAATATAAAATAGTAGAGGCACTCTATAAAACATAATTTAAAAATTTAAAACTCGGATTCGACTTGATATGTCATAGAGTGTAGCTGACTCCAAGTATCGACTTGGAGTCATTTATATTCAAATTTGATTATGCAAATAAAAAGTTATGTGAACTTAATATATATTCCTCTTTTGAAATTTGAAATTAAAAAATACATGATTTAATTACATTATTTTCAAAAAATTAATTCAGCTCATCTAAAAAAATGATATATTTTGATAGCTCTTACGATATAATTTGAGGAGTTAATTACTAATTTAGTCACAATAGAGTATCTATAAAGTTGACTCAATAAGCCATAGAGTCGAATTGATTCAGAGAATTTTTAGAATAAAAAAAAAAGTTTTAAAACTATGCATTAAAACCCTTGACAAAAAATTACAAAATAAAAAATGGTTTGATCTCATTGATTTTTTTAAAAAACAATTAGTTCAATAATTATAACCGTAAAAGTGATTCTTTAAGATGTCACTTTTCATAAAATTTCATAGAAAAAATTTTCTTTTCCAACCACAATTAATTCATCGCAAAAAGGCCAAATTGGTTTGATTGTTACATGCCCATTAATAGGGAAGACATCAGACTTTAAACACCAAACATACAAGAACAGCCTTCACTTGATCAAAGGAGAACATCAAGTTTTTGGCCACAGCACGAACTGGGCACTTCCATTTGCAACAGCCAGTGATGGGCAGTAAAAGGCCATCACAACCATCATATTGTCCTCCCTCTTCGTTGCATCTCTTCTTGCACTTCTACTTCTGAAATCCACAATACACCCTGAATGTGTTGCTCTTTTTTCCTGCAATACCCATCCTCTTGTGCTTCCACGTGTATTTCCGGTATCAAAATTGTACTATGATAAAATACAAGATTCAATTAATTAAAATGTTACAAAATTTTTTTAAAAAATAAAATCATTTTATCCTATCCGAGTATCCCCAAATTCAATTAGTGTTTCTCTTTAAAGAAAATCGGAGTCTATATATTTTTAGGATATATTATACTATTATAATTTATCTCCTTATTTATAAGGGTTTGTTTAATATAGGTCAGTTTACTGTCATTACTAGTTTAACTGATATGAAGTTGAACTATTTAATTCTTTCAAAACTATTTTTTTCTTTAAATTCAACAGAAAAAAGTATAGATTTATAAAGTTCGAGCTTTCATCTGCTTGAAGACACTAAGCTCAATCGGCTCGAACTCAAAGGTGTATGAATTAAGTTTAAACATATATAGTTGAACTCAATCAGACTTGCTCAATTAGCATCATTATTATCTATTAGAGCTTTATATATATGAGCTACAGCCAATGGCTTATATATTTGAGCTATACTTTTTACTTGAAGTAATTTAGTGGATCCACTATTTAAAATCTAAGTAAATCAATATGAAAATAAATAATAAGTGTATTTATGAATTCTCAACTCAATCTAATACTTCTAGCCTTTTCATTTTAATTATTAAAATAATTGTAATAAAAATTAATTTTAAAATATTACTAATCTAGTTCATTATTTAAAAATTAAAAAATAGGTCATATTGATATTATAAAAGGATAAAATTTTATCAATATCTTGTTTATGCAATCTAATTTCCATACGTACAAACCTCATTTATGTAGGATCCATTAAAAAGGTTTAAATTGTAAATTTTTTAATTTAGTAGGTTAAACATTAATTCATGGATGAAGAGGAAAAGAGCTGCTACCCAGAAGCCAAAATCATGAGGATGAAGCTCATAAGAATATTACATACCACATTCTTGGAGAGGTTATCGTTGTTAGCTAGTAAGGGCAACAAGAAATTAATATTCATGAAATTCATTAATGTTAATTGTTTCTCACCGTGTATTTGAATTATCTTCAAAGTTATAGGTTTTTCTTTTTCCCCAAAAAGTGAAGTAATTGGTTAAAAATAAGAACCAACAAATAAACGAAGAGATCATCCAAAATTAGCCTTACATTCATTATTTTCTCGGCCAAATCCGATATATTATTAGTATGTATTTCAATTAAATCTTCTAACTTGGGGTATTTTTTTTTTGAAGAGTTGACCGAAGGCCTCATCAAATTGCACTTGGGCAATAGAAAAAAACAACTAAGAAAATATTGACAGATCACAAATGCAGGGATTGATTTACCAAAAGCTCACATATATAATTCTCGTACTGGTTTTCTTATTGGTTAGTTTGGTTGGCATGAAAGTAATGCAAATGATATGAAAAACTTTAAATAGTTAACCTTACTAAAAGTAGATATATTTAATATATTTCATATATAAAGTAATGTTTGCACAAAATTATTGCACTCATTTGGCCTTTTGTACAAACGTGAAAAACAAAAATGAGGATGCAAATGTTAGAGTTCGGGGTTACACCAAAGATCACTTGTCATTAAAACATATCACAATTAAATTAACTAATAAGTACGAAATTTGTAGAAATAAATGACACAAGTTCAACATTTCATTCATAAATATTTTGAGGTACAAAAAATTACAAAGAAACCATAATTACAAAGATCTTTCCTTCACTCCATTACAATATGAGATTTTAAGCATTAAATCTATTACTTAACAATAGTTACAATTTGATGAGTACAATTTCTTAAAAGAACATTTATCACATGTGATACACGTTGTGCGTACCAACTCGGTATAAATACTCTTTTTAATAAATATAGACTTGACCAATAAACACAAAAAAATTATTTGATCAACTAGGGCTAGCCGAATCAGAATTAAACTGGCTAACTAATTCAACAACCTTGAATCAATGATTCTACTCAACAAGGTGAAATGAGTCTATAGCTCAACTAAGCCAACCGAACTAAGTTGGGTGAGCACATGGACTCCACTAGACTAGTAAGCGGGCCAAACCAAACAGGCTAGCAAATGGACTGAACTGAACTGAGCCAAGTAAACACATAGATTCCACCAAACTAGGCTAGCAAAGGGGGCTGGACCGAGCCGGACAAGCACATAGACTCAACCAAACTAGGACTAGATTAGGCTAGCTAAGAGGCAGGACCGAGCCGGGTGAGCCTAGGTTAGCATCTTGGCTTTACTAGCCTAAAAAAATACACCGATGATTTAGTGGACATACTTTATTTTAGTTTTTTTTTCAAAGTTTACCAATTTTTGGCCTAATGTCTTGGAGAACCTCAAGTTTATGAGTGAAAAATGAAAATAAGAGGTTCTATTTATAGAGAACATGAGGTGTGGCTAATTACTAAGAACGTCTAAAAATATTCTTTTATGCATGAAATCTCTATGTGCAAATCCAACTGTAGGGAAGATTTTTTGTTATATTTAAAATTTTATTTTGATTTTATCTAAAATTTATCAAAAAATCTCAAATAAATCAAGTTGGCTATGTTTAATGGTAAATCTGTAAATAGTTAGAAATTGGTTGTGTAAAATGACAAATCTGTAAATAATTGAATTTATCCAAGATTGCTCCAACGTCTACCGATATTTCCAACTTTTTCCAATTAAGACTTCGTTCTTCCAAGTTTGACCAATGCCAGTTATCTCTCCAAAACTCCACAATATTCAAAATAATTATCATAGATCGTTTTTTCATAAATCACTAATTGAAGATTTATTTGATTCAATTAATTTTATTTTGACTTGACACCATTTATATGTTGAACCATGATCGAGCAAATAATATTAAGTAAATCATTTTATGTTTAAATTAAGTATAATTATATTTAAATGTGAGCATAAAATAATCATGATTACTTCTACAATTGTAGTGTTTTATGTGCAATCTTGAAATGAGAAAATTGGGGGAAATTTTTTTGTATATGGGGGAGCACATGGCTGATTAACTTGATGATAATCATGATTAATTTAAATACAACATACAATGAACATATATCAATTGTTTTTAGATTACCGATATACTATTTTTAGTGAGGTTGAGCATTTAAAATTTTCAGATCGTTGACATCTATTTCATGCTAACCAAATATCGAACCCTAGCAAAAATCTAGCCTATCATACACCCCCATTTGAATTTGATAACATTTTTCTGTTGAACCTTGTTGCATGCAAGTCATTAATTTTATATTTAGGCTGATTTTGAGCTACAAATTGCCAATAGAAAAAAAATTGTTTTGACAATAAAATGTGGCATATACAAAAATGGGCGTTTACCAAAAGAAGTTTATGTTCCTAAGGTTTCTCACATTATCTCGCTTTTATAAGTGTTTGAATGTTTTCATTCGCATTAACCTATTAAATTCTCCTTTTGATTCTTCATGGCTAACGTTGTTTTATAGGGTAGTTTTTCATAATTTTAATGATTTGAAATAGTTATTTTTACTACATATAATAAACATCTAACTCAAATTTTCCATATATTCATTAATTACCAGAAAAACCTTAGGATTATCAATTAATTTCAGCAATAAGATTTATCATTAGTCAATTTCATTGTAGATAAATCATATTTCTTGGGAAATTTAATTATAAATCTTTCAAAAAAATGTATAATTACACATAATTATACATACACATTTTTTTATATATTACACGTAGGTATAAGTTTAAGTTATTAAATATAAAATTTAAATTGGAATAGATGTAAATGTACCACACCATATCAAATCTTTAAGTTTTATAATATTTAAATGGTATAGAAAATTTTGGGAACACTTGGTGGAGATGCAGATGGGGACGTCGGGTGTCCTCAATGAAGATGTTCGGGATCATCTACATCTCCACTAGCTTCTCTACCGGGTGCTTCCTATTGGGTTTATCCCACATTAGTCGTGGATGATGTTGGTATCTTGTATATATGCTAATGAGAAAACCTTATTTTTTGAGCTAGCTTTTGGATTAAGAGAGGCCCAAGGCCCTTGAAACCTGTTGCACCTAGCAATTATATTAGAGCCCAGTGGGTTTTGGTGTTTGCTTACGCTACCCAAGTGAATTTTGGTGTTTGCCTATGCTGATTGTAGATGTTTTCCTTCAAGTGGGATTTGGTGTTTACCTATGCCGATTGTGGATGTTTTCCTTCATGGGTTCCACCTAATAATTTAATCAGGTGATGATATGTGGGTGTTTAATGAAAGGGTAATGAAGGGGTAATCAATGAGGTGATCATTTGTGGGTGTCTGATTGTAAAAACCACGAAAAAAACAATAATAATGAACACAATAATAATAATTTATTTAGATGGGAAAGGTTATGTGAATAGGAACAATTCATAAATATTACTTTATTGTAAAGTAAATAAATTTTTACGATGCACGTCATTTTTTTTACTAGTATAACTGTCTGGTAAAATGATAAGTTAATCTTGTTTTAATTATTATGGTTTGGATGATGTAAGGCATGAGGTATTTAATTATTAGAAAAATATTAGAAATATTGGGAGCATCTTCAAGTGGTTGAATTTTGGAAGGATTAGGTGAGAAAAACTCCAAGTGACTTATCATTCTACCGTTAAATGTATGTTTTTACCGGTTTTGAATTAAGAATTTTGATTTCGTATATGAATGTATTTTTTTCATTTTTCGAGTATTTTAAATTTGTATATTTATCTCCTAAAGAGATTTGAGAGGTATTTTCATGTCATTCTATTGTGTAGATAAATAGTTATCATTTTAGTATCAACTGTGCGTCCAGATCTGCACTAGTTCAATATAAAATTCATAACTTATGATTTAGATCTTGGTTTTGTATGATCACGGTATTCATGTTTTCACAAGACATAGATCTACAAATTATATGTTGAACAGGTTGATTGATTTGGCTTGGAGGATCATAAAAAGATCTAAAAATTGGACGAAAGGTG
>JAVDBV010082547.1:0-15531 GCA_032619315.1 Piper longum | reverse complement strand
ATTAGAAAAATATTAGAAATAATGGGAGCATCTTCAAGTGGTTGAATTTTGGAAGGATTAGGAGAGCAATTGATTTTTTTAAAAATAAAAATTAGGTATGTATTATTAGGAAGGATTCCTTTCTCTCACTATTTAAAGGGTTTAGATGGGAGAGTTGAAACCCATCTTCTACTCTTTTCTTTCTTCAATCTTTGAGCTCTCTCTATCTATACTTATATGCTAAGACGTTTTTCAACAAGGGTTGAAGGATTTGGAGTGAGAAACTCCAAGTGACTTATCCTTCTACCGTTAAAGGTATGTTTTTACCGGTTTTGAATTAAGAATTTTGATTTCGTATATGAATGTATTTTTTTCATTTTTCGAGTATTTTAAATTTGTATATTTATCTCCTAAAGAGATTTGAGAGGTATTTTCATGTCATTCTATTGTGTAGATAAATAGTTATCATTTTAGTATCAACTGTGCGTCCAGATCTGCACTAGTTCAATATAAAATTCATAACTTATGATTTAGATCTTGGTTTTGTATGATCACGGTATTCATGTTTTCACAAGACATAGATCTACAAATTATATGTTGAACAGGTTGATTGATTTGGCTTGGAGGATCATAAAAAGATCTAAAAATTGGACGAAAGGTGACAACTTTCAAGATTCTAGTGATCTGATCACCTATTCCCCAATTTTTACACTTTAATATGATCATAAATTCGTAATATATATTATTATCACATGTTAACCATGTTGTAATATTAATATCATAAATTTATCATAAAAATATTACCTCAACTAAGGCTTGAACAAAATTAATGAAACATTGTGTGTATGTGCTGTATTTTGTACTGATTTTCTATGTTGTGTGTTTAGTGGAATATTTGGCTAATAATTAGATCACATAAAAATATATAAAAATTAATTAATAAATTCTTAATTGATTTATACAACCTTGAAAGTTTTAGAGTTAAACAAAATTCATTTAAATGGATAATGGGATCATAGTTTTGGAGTACTCATTAATTTAGTTTATAATCTTGTTCATGTGATTGAAATTTAATAATATATGGAAAATATATTCATAGATGGAAAAATTATATAATAAATCACAGAGTTTAATAAGTATCCTAATACTGTCTATGTAAATTTTTGGAGCATTTTAGTGTGTATGTAATTCAGTAGAATTTTCTAATTCTACCCTAGTTGGGTAAATTACAGTAATCACTAAGAACAATAGGTAAGATAATTAAGATTTATATATTGTACATGTGTGGAGGTTTTGCCTCATATTATGTGCAAGTGTAATTCGATTATGATTCGGATTCTATCTCCTGTTAGGTTACACGGGTTGTAGGACGCAAGGCTTCAATCATCCAAATTAGTTTTTCATCTCATTCTTGGTATCTCAGTCAACCTTCCAGGTCCGTATAACTACTTGACTTGTTTCATGTAATTATGTGGCTTAGTGGTTTTATCACTAACGCGGAATTGCCTCCGCAGGTGAACAACTCTGGACTTATGCTTAAGAGTGTGATGGACGGTTCTTTTACCAAAGTAGGTTTCGTGAATTGATAATAAATTAGACTTCCTTTTTACTCTTTTGAGTTATAAGTGTGGCACGGGAAACGGTCCAAGACTGTGAAATATTTGCTTAAGTAGTTAATTTATTTCTTTATTTTAATGCATGCTATCATAATATGATTTATTATTTTTATGATTAATAAATTTGTAGATTTATTTGCCATGTTATGATTCATTTCTCAGTAACACCCGGGCTCGGTTAGGGCGGGTCGTTACAATCGCAGTTTGATTTTTCGATCATATGACATGTTAAATGACTCTTTTGTCCGACTACACTCAACACAAGTCATTTAGGCGTATTTTATGTTCGTGATTAATAATCATCAAGGATGAGATCTTTCATCAAACTTTGCTCCACCTCATGTTACCTTCGAGCCTACTTATATAATTCTCTTCCTAGCCTTTTATGTATTTTTTATCGTATTTTCAGTAAGCCGAGAGTTAGTGGACTTGACTTGACTTGATCTTCTATATTATGTAAGTGGCCGCATATGCAAATCGTATCAGATTCTAGATTTGTGAGAGGGATGTTCCATCCCTAAGCGATCCTGTATGTCTTGAGTTTTCTCATACCCAAAGAGGTTTGGAGTAGAGGAATACTCTTGTATATAGTGTATGTTTAGATTTGTGGTATAAGAGAGTAATAAAAGTGACTACTTGAGAATACTTGGTTGTTGTGCTCTAGGCCATTAGTTATATAGATGTATAGAGAGGGCTTAGAATATGTTTTTTTTTCCTAGAGAGGGACTAATTATTATCGAGAGGGACATTTTCCGAGAGTGACACAATACCAGTTCAGTTCACGATACTATCTTATCTACAGCTTGATGACTCATCAGTGGAGGCCCTTTGAGTGTTTCTATAGAGATTATATTAGTTTTCCATCCTCGTGAAATTCAAATTCCACTTGACAGTTTGTATTAACTATTTTTTGCTGACATTTTTCTTATTATATATATATATATATATATATATATATATATGTCACGTGTTCCTGTGTATTGGATTGACATGGTGGAAGGACGTATAGTTGCTACACACACTTGTGCTATGTGCCGTTGTTTTTCTTACATGATTTTGCTTGTTTTTTATGCGTGTTTGTATGTATTTATTGGATGTATTGTGATGTATGCCGTCACCAACTTATATATTAGTAGATCATACATATTATCGAGTCTTGATGAGACATTCATATTTCAGCTTCAGCAACGTGTTTCATATGTTTGCTCCCTTAATTTATTTATTTATATTTTATTTTTGTTACATGTTGGGTTTCCTCATGACATGACATTGTACGTACCTCTTTATTAGGTTGTTATACGCATTTATTTATCTTTTTTTATTGAGCATTGGTTGCGCATTTAGTAGTATATTTTTTTCTCGAGATGCCAAAAGGATTGTTTCGGCATGTTTCTCGTCCGAGTTTTTTAAATTAGCCGATTTAAACATGACTTGACTCAATTGTAATATTTCTGATCTGATTCATAAGTGTACATGATCTGATCGCGCTATTGATTTTGCCGCACTACTAGATTTGGTTGGGGGGCGATCAAGTCCAACCATTTAAAAAACAAAAAGGAAAAAAAACGAAGTCACTTACGATCACATTCAGCCGTAGCCATTCGAGGGGTGTGAGTGAGGTTTTTTTTTTGAAAAGGATAGATCTAAATCGTCCATATAAAACTCTTGGCTCATCCAAAACCGAAGACTTTTAATATAACATTGCCACGTGGCCTTAAACTATTTTACAATATAACTCTTTATTTTATATTTACAAAAATATTAGTTTAATTAGGACTAACCACATATCCTCTAACTATTTTATGATGTTGTCTTTATAAAAGTAAATTAAATTACAATTTTACCTTTCTATTATTACATTTAGAAGTAAAAAATCTAATGAAAATTTTACTTCTAAAAGAAATATTTGTTAAACTAATTATTTTTTTTGGATGGTAATGATTCATTTTAGAAGTAGAAATTTTTTAATGAAAGTGTTTTATATTCTAAGTCAATTTAAATTTGCTTAAATATAAATCATTTGAAAATGGTCAAATATGAGAAGAATAAATAACTAAAAAACAAATGATATCATGCATCGCACGAGATAGAACTTCTGGATGGTTTTCTTCATCTTTGTCAAAATTTATTAAAAATATGTTTATATGGACTACAATAGATAAATCATATTTAACAGACTTTCTCACTCTTGTGCTTTTTATTTTTTATATTATTTAGCTCTTGAGGAACAAAGTAAGAGTTGATGAGATTCAATTTGATATTGACAATTTGGTTAGCAAGATTCGATAATATATTTTCATGTATGAAGGTGCCATGGATGCTAGATTTCAAAGTAATATATTTGTGGATCTTGAAAGATCAACAGGCGAGGAATGTCTTACTTTATCTCAAGTTTGCTCAATATTCATGACTTGTTTTGTTGATGATAGTTATTCTTTGAAGGATGATTTAGATTTTGGAGTAAGGTGAGGTGGCTCAACCCAAGAATTAAAGATCAAGATTGTGATAAATATTGTTAATATATACTATTGTGCACAAATGTAAGTGATAATTGTATCTTTTATATATATTCGATTCATTCTCATGTACTTAATGGTGTTCGGTTTTTGAGATTTTAAAGAATTTTAATATATTTGTAATTATTTTAATTAGTTTACATGATTTTAGTTTTTTTTAGAAATTATTATTTTATATAGTTATATTAAATTATTAATTTTTTTTAATCCGTCTTCAATATTTGTAAAAGATTGGAGCCAAAAATTCGAGAAGACTGCAACAAAATAAAGAAAGATCAATTTAATAGAGAAAAGCCCCAATTTCATCAATTGTGAAGAGGAGGCCCTTGATTAGTTAAACTGAAGTATAGTGAGAGAGGTGGAGGAGATAGGCAGAACCTGAATTGGTTAAACTTGGAGATTTGCTTCTTGTCTTGAGAAAAGTGCACAGGAGGTGGACGTAATGTCAGAAAGTAAAATTCGCCGGGCGTTTGGTTTGCAGTTTTGAGTGCCGAGCTAGTGCTTATAAAAATTTATAATTTTTTAAACCGATAAAAAAACTCCAATATATTTAGCTATAAAAGGTTATTCATGTACGTAATTAGATGGTTTCTTTTATTTTCTTTTTTTTAAAAGTTCTTTTCAAAAATTTTTGGATTTCTTATAAGTGGATTAAAACGAGGAGATTGACGATTCAATAAAAGAACAACTCAAAAAGAGTTTATTTTCTTTATCTTCTTTGTGATTTATTGATGATATTATTATGAATTGTTTAAGTACTCTTTATTTTATGATTTTATTTTCTTATTTTGTTGAATAGATTTAATAATGTTAGAAAGGAGAAGAACCTTGAACCAATGACTTAATATTTATTTTGATTGAAGTTTAATTATTATTTTTTCATGAGAGTTATATTTTGCTATGCTTAATACTTTTATTTATTTAGTTAATTATTGAAGTATAAAAAAGTTTCCGAGAAAAGCTGTGTTAAATAATTAATTGAATAATAAATTGATTATACTTAATACGTGTTGAGGATTTATAAGATACATCTATAAATTAAATATAAGTGTTATAATTAAGAGTTGTAAGAAATTTACAAGGTCAACTTAAATTGTACAGTGAAAGGGGGTTTAATATAAATGGGGTTTTAATAGTATGGAATTTATGAAGCGCAATGCATATTTAGTTAAATTAATGAAAGGTAATACACTGGTATTTAACATTGAGAATAGTTAATACAATTAATTAATATAATGAAAGGAATAATTATATAATAAGAATTTTATCATTTCGTAAAGTGTAATAATTAATTTTATGACTATAATTATCTTGTTGATTGATTGGTTTTATTCTCTAACATAATATTCACACATTGAGAAATCTAATCTTTAGGTTAGGCACTATTTTATTTTTATTTTATTTTAGATTAGAATTTAGCTAGATCAAAATATTAAAAAATTGTAGTCTTTTACTTTTACTAATTTTAATTGAATGAATAACTATTCCATTTAATTGAATGCATATTAACTAGTATGTAAAAAAGATATAATGGTAAACTTGTTTGGTGTCCTGGTGAGTCAAATCAGTCAGGTCATGCTATTGCCAAGTTTGTGAGTTAGAGTAGTTTGCATCTGTTATTTGATGTACCATTTTGTAAACTTAATAATATTTTGGTTCAATAATAGCTTGGTTTAATAGTTGTAAAGCCCGGCTTGAGGCCCTACCCGACCCGACCCGACCCAAACCCGAGAACCGGGCCATCGACGTGTGAATGACCCCCCGTCGTCCTCTCCGTGAACCCTAACCTGTTACCTCCCTTCCAAACAATCTCCGGCGAGCAGCGCCACCGGCGGCGGCGGAGGAGCGGTCGAGGAACAACAGGTTAGAATCAGACACACTGTTACTTCCAATCTCATGTCTTTCCTCTTGCGAAGTTGGGAGTGATTTGTTTTCGGCGCATTTCTGTATTCTTATATACAAATATATATATATTTTCGTTGGAGAACATGGAAAATGATACTGGATTTTTTGTGTTTTTTTTTTTTTTTTACATTTGTAATTGATGGTTGCTTGTTGTTGCTTAAACGAGAACTGTTGGTGTGGTTAGGGAGAGTGTGGAATACCAAATAACAGCAAACATGTCTCGGAAAGGGTTGATGGAGCAGGACCTCAAAAAGCTGGATGTGGCACAGCTGCATCCTCTTTCCCCCGAGGTCATCTCACGACAAGCTACCATTAATATCGGTAACATCTTCTTCATCTTCCTTTCTTTTCCTTTTTATTTTTTGGTAATTACTGGTATTAATTGCGTTCTTTTGTAGTTTTTTTTTCTACTGTTTGTGTGATTAGAATTCTGCACATTATTATTTTGACCATTGTTTTTGGTTTCGTGTGTTTTGTAAACTTTATAATCATTTTTAGTGCCACATTGATGTTGTCAGAGTTATCGGAGGATTGGTAGTTGCGGCATTTTCAGAAGATTTTACTAGCATTTGTCCTGTGAATTTTGTATACTTACTGCTTGCGGATAAGATTGGATATCTCTGTTTTTATTATCTTTGAGCTGTAGATTGGGGTTCAACGCTTCTTTTAACAATGGAACATCGGTCGAGGAAGCTTTTTTTTTTTTGATAGAAACAAATTTCTTGGTTAGGGATTGAAGATATCACTGAGTTTGTGGGGAAAAAGTTCTTGTTTTCAGACATTGATTTTCGAGCTTTTTTTTTTTTTTTCAAGCATAGGCCACAGCTTTGGTAGCTGTCCTTTATGTCCTTATATCCAGCTCTGATTGACGTTTGTGTATTTTCAGGTACCATTGGCCATGTGGCCCATGGTAAGTCAACGGTTGTTAAAGCTATATCTGGTGTTCAGGTAATTCAATCGTCTCTTGGGTCTAATACAGTTTAGATTGTTTGGAATTAGGATTTGATGATTATATATGCTGTGGTTGGTTGTATCGCAATGTTACTATTATGTTTTCTCTCTTGCAGACTGTTCGTTTTAAGAATGAGTTAGAGCGTAACATTACTATCAAGCTTGGATATGCGAACGCAAAGATATACAAATGTGAAGATGAGAAATGTCCTCGGCCAATGTGCTACAAGTACAAATTCAATTCGGCAAATGAAGTTGTGAATTTGTTTATTTTTACTGCTCTTATTTCTATATTTGTCTTTTTTTATATTTATGCAGAGCATATGGAAGTGCAAAAGAAGATAATCCTTTGTGTGATGTGCCAGGCTTTGAGAAGGCACGGATGAAGCTTCTGAGACATGTTTCTTTTGTTGACTGTCCGGTGAGTTTTCTTAATTTTTTTACTGGTGAATGCATTTCAAGTCACTGTGGTTAAAACAGTTTTTTTTTTTTTTTTTTTAAATGTGATGCTTGGCTTTTTGTTGTTACTAGCGGCAATAACATTGTCATAATTTGAATGAATGCCTTTCAATGAGTTTCCTTTTATCCATGGTGTACGAATTCTTTGTTTTCATGCAATCTATGTTTCTTTGCTTTCCAATCTCTCTGATACATATTTCAGGTGATTTTATCCATAGTTGCTTGTCATTGTTCTTTTGCTGGAAGGGTAGTATTTTCTTTTGGCATCTTCCATTTATTAGATCAAACTGAACTTGAGGGCACCTTTTACTATAGCTTCTTAGATTTTTCAATATTTTCTTGACATAAAAAACTTAGTTCCAAGTTTTATCAGTGGACTTTTTGGTATATTTGCAATTTTTTTTTTGTCTGGAAAAGATTCACGACAAATTTCTTCTGTGAATTTTGTTATATTATTTCCTTGATAATTGACTTTTTGTGTTTATTACTTGAAACATAATACCTTTTGTGTTTGTTAACTGTCTTTGACAGTTTCTAGTAAAGAAAGATACACATGTTCTTGTTGGTATTATTTATGTTCTTTATTTGCTAGGGGCATGACATTCTTATGGCTACAATGCTCAATGGAGCAGCCATCATGGATGGGGCTTTGCTTTTGATAGCTGCTAATGAGAGCTGCCCTCAGCCGCAAACTTCGGAGCATTTAGCGGCTGTTGAAATTATGCGTCTCGCCAACATTATAATACTCCAAAACAAAGTGGATCTTATCCAAGAAAATGTAGCAATCAATCAACATGACGCCATAAAAAAGTTTATTCAGGTCATGTGCTATGCTTAAGTCTCTTCTGTTTGATAGTTTGTTGAAGATCAGGACTGATTATTTTTAAATTATGAATGCTGCAGGGGACTGTAGCTGAAAAAGCTCCCGTTGTGCCTATCTCAGCACAGTTGAAATACAACATTGATGTTGTATGTGAATATTTGGTGACCAAAATTCCCATCCCTTTGAGGGATTTCACATCTGCCCCAAACATGATTGTTATCCGATCATTTGACGTCAACAAACCCGGATTTGAGGTTGATGAAGTCAAGGGTGGTGTTGCTGGTGGAAGCATTCTTAGGGTAAGCTTTTAAGCAAAGAGATGAGGGTGTCTCTGTGATCAGTGCATGGCTTGCACTTACAAGAACTCTTTTTTTATTGCTTTTGCGCAAAATATTCATGACATATTTTTGCATTAGTTTTCTGTGGAAGGTGCATATATGAAGACATTTTAAAGCAATGCGCTCTCTAGCAAATGATGCTTTTGTTAGTTGTACTGGAACAACTGACGTCTATGTTCTTTTCATTATGTATTTTATTGTACTAATGTTATTAGTCTTTATCCAGGGTGTGCTGAAGGTAAATCAGAAAGTTGAAATCCGGCCCGGGATTGTTGTGAAGGATGAAAAAGGAAACATCAATTGCACTCCGATATACTCCCGGATCATCTCTTTGTATGCAGAGCACAATGAACTGCAGTTTGCTGTTCCTGGCGGTCTTATAGGTGTTGGAACTACAATGGATCCAATGTTGACGCGTGCTGATAGGCTGGTTGGTCAGGTTCTTGGAGAGGTGGGCTCTCTGCCTGATGTTTTTGTTGAGCTGGAGGTAAGATTGTGGTGCTGCTGTTTTGAAATTTTGACCTGTGAAAATGGGCACTTTTAAATGATAGAAGGGTACATATTACTTTTGGTTTTCTCTTGTTTAGATTAACTTTTTCCTCCTGCGGCGTCTCCTGGGAGTTCGTACAAAGGGTACTGAGAAGCAAGGAAAGGTGACAAAACTGGCAAAAGGTGAAATCCTGATGTTGAACATCGGGTCTATGTCCACAGGAGCTCGTGTAATTGCTGTCAGGAATGATCTTGCTAAACTACAGCTAACTTCCCCCGTGTGCACAAGGGAAGGTGAGAAAGTGGCGCTCAGCAGACGGGTTGAGAAACACTGGAGGTTGATTGGCTGGGGTCAGATACAAGCTGGACTTACTCTTGAAATACCACCCTGCCCTCTATAAGTGATCTGTTGGACGTACAACACTAAAAACTTTGTGGTACTTATACATTCGGTTTTAATGTGGGAGGGACGAGCGCTACTTGGGACAATTTTTCTGAGATGGAGAAGAAGACATTTAATAAATTTCTCCTTTCTTTATGGTTACAGTTTTACAATTGGTTTTGTATTTGGAGTGATTTTTTTAGTTATCTTGCTGCTATATCAAGTTGTTTTAGAAAAGATATTTGGAGATAGGAAGAAAACAATTTTGGGATAACAAAAAAATTTTATATGGAAAATCGATAATGCTGGACTCTCGTTTATCTTCCTGTTTTCAGTAATGGTTGAAGGTGATGCTCTATAATCTATATAATGACGACTTACATTTTGAAGATTTCTCATTTTAAACTAACTTTATATTGCAGACATGGATCTCTCGCTGAGAACAAGAAGGATCTAGTTATATCCGTTGAAGTATGGTAAAATCACATCTTTTTTTTTTCCTAAAGCATTCTCTTAAATAGTCAACAGTTACAATGAAAAACGCTAAAACACCCAGATTTTCTTTGAGGCTACAAGTAAATCACAAATAACGCAGTGCCTTGTGTCAAGCTTTCTCTAGAACCATATGACTTCTTCTCAAAGAAGAGTATAATCCTCTGTTCAATCATAATTTTGACGATTCATTCCACAACTTAAACTCTGTCTGCTTTGCAGCTATCCATATCCATGAGGAGCGATAATCAACAACGTTCTGAAAGTGGCCAAGTCTCCTTGCCTAACAAGTTCCACTGTCTCGCATTGTTCAACTTCATACTTGATTAGACGGTGAACTGCATGTGCTAAAATAATCACTCAGTGGTCTCACCATTCGTATTTTTTTTATAGAAAGAGGTATTTACAATAAATTGGATGCAAGACTCGTATGTTTTCAAAATGGTCTAAATACCCACAACTTTTCCCCGACCGCCCCCTCCTTCAGGCTTTTACCGGATTAATTCTGCTTTGTCCTATTTGATTTATGTTTTGTACCTGTATCATTAGTTGAATCGTAAGGGGAGACTTTAAAAAGTAACCGTTGATTTATAAACACTCGATTAATTTTCAAATTAATTTATTATTTTCAAAGTCCCACCGTTGTTGCCTCTTAATAGTAACAATCGGTTCGAAAAAAGAAAAAGCAGCAATTGACCTCACATGCAAAGATGGGTAACCTTATTCGCCTCTTTTTTGGCGAAATTTCAGCTCCGTTTCACGACTTGATGAGCCATGGCAAGTTGACTAAGCAGCAGGTTCAAGTCCACTCTTTGTAAGGCATGAGCTTCACATGCCGCTGTCTTGTTGAGAACTGCGGGCCCCGCATTTCCTACTTCCTATCTTGACCGTTGCAGTTTTGCATGTTCTCCCGCCAAGGAGAAAAAAGTAAGCCTTTAAACTTCTACTTGTGAAGTGTGAACTCTTTGAATAAACCTAGCTGTGTTTTCTATTTTTTTGGCTCTGTTTCTTGTTTACTCGCTACTTTTCGGAACACGCCCACCTCTTGCTTGTTGGTTGTTTTGGCCATTGTCTGCAACTGGGAACTGGCTACCACCACTCTCGGGTACCTAAGGTTCCGAGCCTATGTCAACCTTGATCCATTGGTCAACAATGGGCAGGTGAGTGTCTAGTATAAATTCGCTGTCATTGATTCATCCTCCTCAAAGTGGGTGTTGCTTGTTTCCTACGCTTTGTCTCCTGCAACTGCTGCAAAGCCATGCTATGTTTTCTCCAGTTTAACTGATAGTGTTATCATTCATTAGAAATGTGCTTCGCAATGGATTCATTGTTTTGAAGTGGTGAAAGGAGGGCGTTATTTCTTCTAGTAGTTATTGAGTTTTGGAGTCATTTTTTGTGGGTGATTTTTAGTTTGCTGCGATTTGGTTGTTTAAGCAAAGAGAGATGGCCATTCGCAGCATTTTGTTGCTCGTGGAAGCCTTTTGTTGTTGTTGTAGTTTGATTTCAAACTTTCATATCGTAGTTGGGCTCGACTCCAATTCACAGCTCCATGCTTTGAATGCCTTCAAGAGCTTGATCACCCACGATCCTTTTGGTATTTTGTCTGACTGGTCTGATAATCATCCTCACTGCAATTGGACTGGCATCGAGTGTGACTCTCTGGGTCGTCATGTTGTTTCCATCATTCTTCCAGAGATGGGTCTCAAAGGAGAAATCTCCGGCTCTCTTGGGAACATCTCCACTCTGGAAGTTATCGACTTATCGTCAAACTTATTCTCTGGGCGTATTCCTTACCAGCTGGGCGACTGCTTGGAACTGACTGAACTGTCTCTCTCAAACAACTCTTTGACTGGTGATGTTCCTTCATCATTTGGAAGGTTAAGCAGTCTGCAAATTCTGTTTCTGGACAGCAATTTCCTTACCGGGAGCATTCCTGAAAGTATCTGCAACTGCTCAGCTTTGTCTGCCATTGGCTTGCACATAAACAACCTCACCGGTATTGTGCCTCTCAACATTGGTAACTTGCTTCATCTTGAAAGTTTCCTTGTTTATGCGAATGAACTTGTTGGTTCTATACCTGCTTCTGTTGGTAGTTTAACTCGATTGACACAAATAAGCTTGAGTAACAACAAGATTTCTGGGAAAATACCTCCTCAAATAGGGAACTTATCCAGCTTAGTGACTCTATTATTTTTTTCTAATGAGCTTTCTGGACCAATCCCACCAGAACTAGGGAATTGCAAGAACCTCACAACAGTTAGTCTAAATGAAAACAGACTCACGGGTAGTATACCTTATGAGCTGGGGGAGTTGGTTAACTTGGAGGTTTTACATTTGTATAAGAACCAGTTGTCCTCTACCATTCCTTCATCTCTGTCACGTTGCACATCTCTCGTCAAACTGAGTATGTCTGATAACAATTTCACTGGAAATATACCACCCGAACTAGGCTCATTGACATCATTGCAGTGGCTGACACTACATTACAACAAATTAACAGGACAAATACCTTTGTCGCTGATGAATTTGACCAATTTGCAATATTTGGCTCTAGCAAACAATTCACTTACCGGAAAAATTCCTGCAAACTTGGGAGCACTGCAAAATTTGAAATTTTTGCTTCTTTATAATAATTCACTGCAAGGACCTATTCCTTCTAGCATTAGGAACTGTTCACATCTTCGGACAATCAGTTTGACTTACAACAGATTGACAGGGGTTATTCCTTCGGGCTTGCCATTTTTAAGAAATTTGACGTTCTTTGCTGTGGGGGGGAATCAAATGCATGGAGAGATACCTGTTGATTTGTTCAATTGCACCCAACTTACTTACCTTGATGTGGCTACGAACAGTTTTAGAGGGTCTCTTCAGCCAGATATTGGCAAATTGAGCAATTTAAAATTGCTCAATTTTCATCATAATTTGTTTTCAGGGAACATTCCTATAGAGATTGGAAACCTTACCGAATTGGATGATTTGCAACTTGGAGCAAATAATTTTTCTGGTAGGATTCCTCTTGAGATATCAAATCTTGCTCAACTTCAAGGGCTTGTTTTACCTTACAATGATTTAGAAGGAATGCTTCCAAATGAAATTTTTAACCTCAAGCTACTTACTGAAATCAAATTGCAAGGGAACAGATTCACAGGTACCATCCCGGAATCCATATCAGGGCTTCGATTTCTTCAGATCCTGGAAATGCAGAGTAATCAGCTATATGGGTCAGTTCCAAGTAGTATGGGTGAGCTTGAAGGTCTCAGAGAGTTGGATTTTTCAAACAATAGGTTAACTGGCATAATTCCACCATTAGGAGGCCTTGGTAGGATTCTGAAATCTGTGGACTTGTCGAACAATTTTCTGAGTGGTCCTATCCCACAAGAAGTCAAGAAAATGGAAATGGTGGAGTCTATTGATTTCTCAAACAACAATTTGAGTGGAGTTATTCCGTTTACGATAGAGAACTGCGGGAATTTGGTTTTCCTTAACCTCTCTCATAATCAGCTTTCTGGCGAGATCCCATCAAATATAGTGAAATTGAAGTATCTCAGTACAGTAGACCTTTCCAGTAACAAGTTCAATGGTAGTATACCTAGAAGCTTGGGAAACCTGCCCAGATTAAAGCACTTAAATATCTCACATAATAAGCTTGTTGGACCTGTACCTGACTCGGTTCTTTTCCAGAACATGAACATATCAGATTTGGAGGGGAATGATGATCTTTGTGGAACCAAATTCCTTGGCTTATGCACTAATGATGATAAGAAAATAGCTTCACACTATTTCTCTGGAAAAAGACGCATACTTATCCTTGTTCTTTCACCAGTAATTGCTTTATTGTTGCTCATTGGTGCAATAATAATTGTTGTCGGTCACAACAGAAAGCAGAAAACCCAGAAAAAAGATCCTGAAATGGACTATGTGGTTGCACCCAGCCTTATAAGATTCACCCAAGCGGATTTGGAAATGGCCACTAATTTCTTCAGTGAGGATAATGTCATTGGAAGCAGTAGTATAAGTACAGTCTATAAGGGAAGACTTCTAGATGGCAAAGTTGTTGCAGTGAAAAAATTGAACTTGAATAATCTGTCTTATGAAATCGACAAGTGTTTTGAGATTGAACTCAAGACATTGGTTCACTTGAGGCATAGAAATTTGGTCAAGGTTGTTGGCTATGCTTGGAAGAGTGGCAAATTGAAAGCATTGGTATTGGAATATATGGAAAAGGGTAGCCTAGAAACAGCAATACATGAGCCAGGGGAAGAGGGACCGAGATGGGTACTTTCTGAAAGGTTGAATGTGTTCATTTCCGTTGCCAACGGGCTGGTATATCTGCATTCAGGTCATGATTTTCCCATCATTCACTGTGATCTAAAACCCTCTAACATTTTACTGGGTCATGATTATGAAGTCCATATAAGTGACTTTGGAACAGCTCGAATACTGGGAGTCCATCTCCAAGATGGGGTCAGTCTCACTTCATCTTCTCCATTCCAAGGCACTGTAGGCTACTTGGCACCAGGTGATCTCTCTTTTACTTCTTTTTAATTTGGTCTCGATTTATAAGTTGACAATGTCGCAGATCAATAATGAGATCCTCGTTGGTTACAGCTGCGTTAACGAAAATTTTGTCTATTCATTCTTGATAGTAGAGAATTTTGGAATTTCTAGTTGACAACGATTTTGTCTGGTTGCTTTTCTACAGAATTTGCTTATGTGGGAAAAGTGACACCTAAAGCTGATGTCTTCAGCTTCGGTGTGATCATCATGGAGTTTTTGACAAAGAAGAGGCCAACCAGTTGTTTAGAAGAGAACGGAATGCCAATTACATTGCAACAATATGTTGAGAAGTTCCTTGCGCATGGAGTAGAGGGTGTTCCTCAGTTCCTGGATCCACAACTTCTTTCAACTGTAAAAACTGCTGGTGAGAAAGAAAAAATTGTGAAGCTGTTGGAGCTAGCATTGTTTTGCACTCGGCAACTTCCCGAGGATCGTCCCGACATGAATGAAGTTCTCTCCACACTACTGAGGATAAGCCGCAAAAATTAGAAGCTACTCTATCCCAGATTTTTTTTAAAAAATAAAATAAAAACATGATCAGAAGATAATTAGAATCTCTGTAAACTTTTCTTTTTTCACATAGAATGTGTGTTCTTGAAATGAATAACAAGTTCTCGTCCGTCTGTTGTCCACAATTCTATCCACATTAGATGTATGCTTGTCAGATATGTTTGTAACAAAAAAGCAATAAAAATCTAGCAACTATGGATATGTTTCGAACACGCATGTGGTTAAAGTTTTATGAGTTTTTGTTAAGAAAGTGGTTGAATGATTGGAGAGATTTTCGTGGCACAATCATGAGCAAAAGGTGGTCCAAATGGACCACTTTTCAGTGGGGGACAACGGATTGGGGTCCGCCTTCAATAGCCTGAATGAGAAGTAAGAACCTCTAAGCTCCAACTAGTCCATTGGACCACAATCACCAGCTCTCAATCATATTAGGCCCATTTAACCCATTTGCAACTGCACATTGTTCCTAGCCCCTCTGTCTGCGGGGCTTACACTATATATATATATATATATA
>JAVDBV010082546.1:0-17815 GCA_032619315.1 Piper longum | reverse complement strand
TGTGTGTGTGTGTGTGTGTGTTGTGCTTTTCGTGTTTTCAGTGAGATGTGTGATAGGGGAATTTGATGACCGCGCTACTCGAGAGGGCGCTAAATAGGCTATGGACAACTCCATTCCCGAGTGATCTCGACAACTCCATGTTTGAGTTCCTCACACCTGGAGAACATGGAGGTTTACAAGTACTGTTAAGTACAACGCATGTCTAGACTTGTGGTTCAAAGGGTACTGGAGGCGATTGCTTGAGAGTACTCAGCCTTCGTGCTCAAGGCCAGGAGTAATATGAAGGATGTAGAGGGTTGAGATGAACGGAATGAATTGATGCGAGAAGCGATAGATGAAATGGCCGAGGCAAGAGAATAATATGGAAAGGGGATGCTGTCGACTCGAGAGCGACAACTCCCATTTATGCCCTTGTGAGAGTTTCTTGAGGAAGTATATGGTTTTTATTCAACATGAGGGTTAGCTCTCTTGTGCCAGTTTGATATTAGTTATTTTTGGACCGTCGTTATTGACGGTTTTCTTATATATATATGTAGGTGAGGATCGCGATGTTTGAAAGCTGTCGGGACTGTGGAGTAGCAGCACAAAATTGCGTACACATGTACCTGCCATGTGTAATGTTTAATGATTGCGTGTTAATTGTGTGTGATTGAAAATCTTGTTGCTTTATGTTTTGATAAAAATGCCTATGAAATAAATAATCAAATGTGAATGAACAAGGAACCTTGGAGCTCAGACTCGGTTCAAGTGAAAGTGAAAATGATGATGATGGTATACGATGATGGATTGTCATATTTTAGAACATTTTGAAAATATATGTGTATATATATATTCTTGTTGTGGACAGGTTGGCCCTTATTGCACTTTTAGGAAAAATTCTGTCCTTTTTTCTATAAAAATAGATATTTTTCTTTCGATTTCTCATTTATTGTTTTTGTTTTACTTTTGCTCACATATCATTGCATGCATGTAGGACCACGTTAGAACCCAAGCATATCATCCATGCCTTGCATGTTTGCATCGCTGTCTTAAGATGTCGAGGGTAGATCCGGGTCAGCTTAACCAAATCCAGTAGATTAGCGACGGTTCGGTCGCCGGTGACACTTCCAGTTCAGTTCTCGGGTGAACCGAAGTGGGGTGTTACAGAAGTGGTATTAGAGCAAACCCTTGGTGGATTAAGATTGTAGGTGCATGACAAGTTACATGTGTGCCGAAGCGGCTCTGAGCTGTGTCGATAGGTATTTTTCTGTTTTAATGTTTTTGTTTGCAGATTTTCTAACCAAATGGGGGTGTACTAGGGTGATCAGATTGGAGTTTGGAGTACCAGCGAGATGGAGAGGCAGACCCGTTGGATGCGGATCACGATCCCATCGCCTCCATTGCCCTGATAGGAGAGTCCCGACCATGGTCACAGTGACACGAACTCTAGTCGACCGAAGATTGTAGTGTTACTAGAAAGGGCCAGTGCTCCAGTTTCAGCTAGCTGACGTGATGAGAGCCATCACCGAGACAGTTGGTGCAACTGAGATAGTCGTCACAACCGAGACAGTGGTCGTGACAGTTACCGCACCATAAGTAGTTGACAGGAGGGAGACGCAGCGATTGCCAAGTTGGCAGAATCTCAGATGCAAATGTAGCAAAGTCAGGATGAATTTATGAGACAAATGCAACGAGAACAGATTGAATTTAGGAGAAAGCTCAGGCAGATAGATCTTTCTATAGCCAGAGTTGAGAAGATGCCAGTGGTTGAGGAAGATACATAGGGAGAGCCAGGAGTTCCTACAGGTCCTCTTTCGTCATCTCCTCCTCCACCGCCGCAACAGAGGGCTACTCCAACAACAGCCCCTTTGGTTGTCCCAGTTTAGGTGAGAATGAGACCAGATGTGAGTGGACCCACAGTAGAAGATGGTGGACGGACTTCAGGTGGAAGCGGAACTGTAGGATTTGACAGTGTACCTGCATGTACAGGATCACAATTTCCACAACACAAACGAGGTGAAGGATCAAACAGATTAGTGGATACTAAGAATCTAGAACTGTGGCAGTACGAGAGGTTCATGAAGAATGGTGGACGACTTTTCTTTGGGAAATTGGATGCAGAGGAGGCATTCCAGTGGATATCGTCAGCCATAGGAGTGTTTGACACTATGACATGCCCCACGAAAAGTCGAGTACTCATTATCACAGGAGCATTTCAGAATGAAGCTAGGGTATGGTGGGACTCAGTACAGAATTCTACATTACATCACTTGGGAGGAGTTTAGAGTGGGATTTGACAGAAAGTACTTTCTGTCGAATGTCAAGAAGAGGAAGGAGCGGGAATTCCAGACCCTGAGGCAGGGTCCCATGACAGTGGTGCAATACGAGACGAGGTTCAGAGCTCTCTGAATCCAAAATTTACTCAAGGAATAATACTTTCCCATTAGCCTATATACAAATAACCAAGATCATCCATGACCAATGTGGGATGGGCCCCCAACCAAGCTCTGATACCAGTGTTGGGCACTTTGGGCTCCAAAAAGGGCTTACTATAGGTGTCACAGTCCTCTCTTATTCCAAAAGTTAACTTTACGAATAAGCTTTTCTCATTAGTCTATAAACAAATCACCAAGATCATTCATGACCGATGTGGGATAAACCCAACATCTTCTTCCCTTCAACCCTATCCCCTCCTACTAGTCACCTCTTCATGGTCAACCACAACCACTGCTTCCTGACAGCCATCATCCACCATCGTCACCTTCTCTTTCACCAAGAGGTGCTTCCCTCCCCCTTTCCTTATTTTCATTTTAGTTGTTATGATTCATTGCATAACATTTTCATTTTTTCTTTGTATTACTAATTTTAGAAATTTTAATAAAGCTATTTGTATAATGAGCTACTTTAGTAAATTCTCATGATGCATTTATTAACATTATTAATAAAGATTATGCACCAATTTAATATTATTTGTTAAGGAGTGATAAAATGGGGTTCTTTTACCTACACTTCAGTTGGTATAATTGATTGGTCAGCATGTATTGTCCTAGTGTATGTGCTTTGAGAATGTTCATGATTAGGTTGATGTTAACATTTTTTTCTATAATTACTTGATGACATGGTGACCTTGGATGTAGATTAGCATGGGATTGAGTGCTCATTTGTGATACTAGGATGTAGAAATAATTAACCTTTTGATGGTAATTAGAAATGGAAACTTGATTAATTAATTCAAAACCCTTGTTAATTAGTTCATGTTGTTATTATTGAATATATTGGGAGGTGGTTAATTCTTGAATCAAAATTAGGGTCATTAAGATGTGCTTACTTATTTATCGTCTCCACAATTGCTATTTAATTTGTAAAGATATATTCCATTTGTTATTGCTTATAACTTAATTGATATTTGATGTTAATGAAGAACATGTCTAATTGTTGGTATCAGTGCAATACATGTTAAATTGTGAAATTGTGAATTATCGTCTTCATGTTGTTAGTCATGCTTTTGGTTGTTAGCAATTTCACCTCCCTCATCTCTTATGAAAATAATAATTAGGAAGTCATTCTCGTTGTCACCCTTCACATCTTCATACGTATGTGGAAATGGTGAGTCATCATCATTTATTCTACTTTGAATTATGATTTGTTAGTCTTACTAAGTAGTTATATCTCCACTATTCGCTAGGAACCATATATCACTAATGTCTTAAGAAATAGTCGTTATTGTACCCACATGAGTTATTTTCGCATGCCTTGTCTTGCCTTGTGTTGTATGGTCATTTGCCTCATTTACCTAACTCTACTTGTGTGCCTTGGTTTTTTTCTATCTCATTCATTCATTTATTCATTTTATCCCTGGATCATATAGACTACTTGGGTGATAGTGAGTAGTCTTGCTTGTATAGGTTCAGTGTAGGAGCTCGCATCTAGTCACGAGACCCAGCTTGCAGCTTCTACCAGGTCCATTAAGAAATGTTTCTCAAATTGTCAATTGACTTCGTTGATGTTTTCTTTTACATATCACAAAGCATGTTAAATGGTTATTTTATCGAATCCTACTTAACACAAACCATTTGAACGTATCATTGTTTTGTAATTAAGAACCCTCTAGGATGAGATGCCTCATGCTATTTTTGAAAATTCAGCTCCACCTCAAGTTACCTTCATACCTATTTATATAATCCTCTTCCAAGCCTTATGAATATAGCTTTATCGGGTTTTTCATGAGCCAAGAGTTGAAAGAACCAACTTGCACATACCATGAGAGGGCACATGTGTAAGTCACAGTGGATTATAGATTGGTGAGAAGGTTGTTCGATTCACAAGGGATCCTAATAACTCTACGTCTTGAGCTTCCTTACACTCAGAGGAGCATGGAGTAGACGTGTATTGTTGTGTATAACAATGTCTAGACTTGTGGTATCAATGAATACAGAAGGTGATGGCCTAAAAGTGCTCAACCTATGTGCTTTGGGCCATGAGAAATATTAAGGTTCAAAAAGGCTTAAGATACTAGTTTTCCAGAGAGTGGGGGGCTATCATGATGTTGTCGAGAGAGGCATTGCCAAGAGTGGCATAACAAAAGTCACTTAGGGATGCTATCTTGTTCGCAGCTTGATGGCTCCTCAGAGTTACCCTTTGAGCATTAAGTTGAAGTTATATGATTGTTCATTATTCATGAGAGTTAACTCTCATTTACCAGTTTCATATTAAGTTATTTTTGAATCAGTGACACCCACTACTGACGTTTTCTATTATTTATGTAGGTGAGGATCTAAAGTGGGAGTTGTCGGCCTTGGCGGAGGTGCAATGATCTTTATTTGCACATACATACCTGATGCGACATTGTATTTTATTGGTTGTGTTGGTTTGTCTTATCTTTTATGATGTACCTATGATGTTGTCATATCTATGTCATAAATTTCTTAGGTGTACGGAGAGAGAGAGAGAGAGAGAGAGAGAGAGAGAGAGAGTGTGTGTGTGTGTGTGTGTGTATGAACATCTTGCATAGAGAAGGAGGGTACTTGGCTTGAAAGACTCCCTTCAATCAAGATATGAGCTTGTGAAAGGAGCTGTAGCTTCAAGTGGGGGTTGCTCAAGGGGTATTTGAAACATGTTGTAAGACTCTTTAGCACTTGGAAGGTGCTTGAAAAGGAAGGCTTACATCTTACTATGTTTCTTGGCATTTACATTGAAGAATGAAGGTTTTTTGGAGCTCTAGAGATGTTAGGAGTGCAAGCTTCCTTTGCACTTAAGGGGTACTTAAGAAGGTGTGTTTTTAATTACAAGGTTTCTTATCACTTGGTATTTATAAAAGAGATCTTGTTGTTGCTTATAAGTTGTACAAGTTAGTTGCCATAAAAAAGGTATAAAAAGCTGCCCAATGAAAGGACTTGTTGGGCTAGACGAGAGGATTACTAGTTAAGAACCTCTTTAACATATCTTGTGTTTTTTTCTTCCCTTCTCTCTTGTATGCTTGTTTTATATATGATTTACTTATTAGCATACTTCACCTGGCTTCCTTGTATTTGACTTGTTTACTTTAGGGAGCTAAGTAAATCAAGGTCAAAGTTACTTAGTAGCTTGTATGATTTGACAAGTTCACAAAAACAAATAACTTTATAATTTTGAACTTATGTTGCCTCACTCACCACGTAATTGGGTTCATTATATTGCCTTACTTACCATTCACTTATGCTTAATGATTATTCTTTATTGTGCTTTAATTTTTTAAGTTTTCTAGCATTATTGATGTACAGTTAGCTCTCTCCTAGAGGTCTTAATGGGCATCACTTACATGCATGTTTATGTACAAGTACTTGGATAGAGAAGCTATGGTCATCTAAGCCACCACTTCACATCTAATTACACAATCACAAAACAACAATAAAATCACAAATCATATCACTAAGTGTGGGATATGGTCATCTAAGCCACTACCAACATTTGGGCTCGGCGTTCCTCCTATACGGACTTCTAAATGCTAATATTTGCTCTCCACCGTGCCTTTAAGTTTGTGTACCTGAAATGTAAATATTTTGCCTACATGATTGTACCATCAATTTCGGGACTATGTGGTTTGAGTGTACCTGCAAACTCATATTAAATATGTATACCCTATTGTATTATTGCGTACAAAATAACTAGCATGCAGTTAGATGTAATAAGAAAACAACTTATAATTATCACACAAAGTCATGAATATGACACAACCACTAATATAAAATTTGTAAAATCTACATTTGTAATACTTAAAAAAAAGTCGATTGAGCCAACATGCATATAACACCCTGTTTCTGTTCACCCCTGAACCGACCCGGAATTGTCACCGGCTACCAAATTATTTGCTAATCTACTTAATTCGGTTAAGCTGAGATGGATCTGTCCTCGGCATCTTAAGATGGAGATGCAACATGCAAAGCATGGATGAGATGATTGGGTTATAGCATTGCCTTACATGTATGCCATGATATACAAACAAGTACACGAAGAAAACAAACAAACGAAAATTTCAAAAGATGTATCTAATTTTGAAAATGAAATGAATAGAGTGTCCCCTAAAAGTGTAATAGGGGTCACCTTGTCAATGATAAACAATATATATTTATAGCAATAAAAAAATAAAAAACACAATCCAAACATGACATACTTTTCACATTTTAGTTATCCTCGCTCTGTATCTCACCCAATTCATTGTTTATTCCCACTTTTCATTTTCATTCACTTGCATATTATTTAGAGTAGTTCATAAAATATCATTTAAATTTATCATCTATACAGTTCAATACATCACCAATTATAGTTGGCAAGTACATATGTGCACGATTTCATTACTGCTCCTCCACAGTTCCGACAGTGCTCAGTCCTCGTAATTCTCACCTACATATATATTAAAAACCGTCAGTAACGAGTGTTACTGGTCAAGAGAATAACTAATGTCAAACTAGCACAGGAGAGCAAACCTTCCTATTGAATAAAAACTTCATATATAATTCATCAAGAACTCTCACAAGAGCACTAATGGAAGTCGTTGCCCTCGGACGGTAGCGTCCCCTTTCCATATCATTCTCTTTCCATAACATTCTCTTTCCTTGGTCATTCTCTTGCACGGAAAATTCATTCTTTTCACTTCCACCCTCTACATCCTCCGTATTACTCCTGCCCCTGAGTACAAAAGCCGAGTACTTTCAGGCATGGGCCTTCAGTACCCATTTTCTCCACAAGTCTAAACATGCACTGCACAACAGTACCCGTGAACCTCCACACTTCTCCGAATTTGAGGAACTCAAAAGTGGAGTTATCAGGATCCCTCGGGAATAGAGTAGATGCTCACCAGTTCTAGAGCCCACTTTGACAAACACACGCCCTATCTCAAGATGTGGCCGTCTGTTTCCTTCATCTCAAATCTCACTAAAAATGCGAGAACTACATGTATATAGGCCTGGGTAGGGAATTTAGTAAAATAGGCCCGAAAGCATCGTAAGCTAGATCTGATTTTCAAAAACATACTCGGGGATCTCATCCTTAAGGGTTATTAATCTGAATATACAATTGGACAAATAACCCGAGCTAAGTGGGATCCAATAAAACACGACTCAACTCGTCCAAAAATCTGTAAAAGTAAATCACAATAGAATAGAGCAACAAATCAGGGGCATGCCTTAAACGGACTTAGTAGATGCTCCAATCATAGTTGTGCGCCTATGCGGCAAGCTCCTACTCCGTACCTACACATCAAATCTAGTAGCTAACACATGCTAATTGAATGATGCATCAAACTCATCATGATCAACACACTCACAATGCAAACAACATCCATCAACATTCTAATAATTATCTGTGTAGAAATAACTCTAACTCATCCTATTCGTACCAATTTCATTATATTTTTCTAAGTTATGTTGTAGTTAGTTAGCATGCTCAGATTTACTTTACTTAATTAGATAACTAATAATCATTCACTATCAATGAAATCATGCAAATCATCACTTAACCATAATTAGACATTCACAAAAATTAATCAATCCTAGCATGTTGTGCTAATAAATATTAATTTTAAATAACTAAATCGAATAAAATTCTATACCTAATCGGCAGTCACACAGCAATGGCAACAAGGTTGTGGCCGGCTCGAGTGAGGATTGGTAGGAGCAGGGAAAGAAGAAAAAGAAGAAGGAAGTTGGGTGAGAAGGATGAATAATGACAGTGTCAGAAAGATAGAATATATAGATGTTAGGCTGAGAAAAATGAATGATCAGGTGAGAAAAACAAGTGGTCAGTGAGAAAAATGAATGGTCAATAAAAAGAAATAAATAGTCAGTGAGAAAAATGAATGGTTGTCTCGTAATTAAAATTTGATTCGACTCCAACTCGAGTAAAAATTATTACCTACTCGTAATAATTCTAAAAATCCAAAGAACAGGAAAAAAATCCCATAAAATATATTATATATTAATGACATTCTCTATGACTAATAACCTACCCAAGTTGCCCGTAACACGTCCTAATATGTTATTTTGCCTAAAAAAAATTCTATGATTTAATTAAATAAATAAAGAAAAATTTAACATACTCTCATACATTTTGATAACTCATTCTGCTGCTGTCTTAATGGCATTATCATCTTATAGTTGGGCACACATGACTCTCATGATTCCTAACACAAGACCGGTCTCGGCTCAATACGCGAGTTTTGAAATTGACCCAACAGAAAATAATTATCAAACCGATCAGTCCAGACTATAAAATCCTAACTTGAATCACAGGTTTTACAATGCACCCCAACAATAAAAATTTTCTTCCCTTTTTGGTAAACAATTTTAATTTACTGTCATAATTATTTTATACAATACAAGTCGATGAGCCAAATCAAATTTTACTTAACTTAAACTAATGAATTTGTTTTTTGGTATGAAAGCTGATGAAATTAATTAGTGTGCATTAACTACGGACCAGTTTAACTAGCCATATGTTTAATTATCTATTCTTCTCATTAATTAGTATATGCATAATATAATTTTTTTTCTAAAGCAAAATTGTGTCATATATAATTGGCATTAATTAAGATGTCAGAAGCACAAATTTTTTTATTAATTTAGTGATGGTAATAAATGTGAGTTTAGTTAGTAATTTGCTAATCAAATACAGGTATGATAACTATAAATCAGGCTCCATTTGATCGGAACCAAAGAAATAAAAATCTATGAAATCTATATATAATGTTTTTGAACTTATAAGGAAAAAATCTACACATAATAATTGTTCATTAAAATTTAAGGGTAGGATACAAGTAAGACTTTACACTTAGTAGTCGCCTTGAAAATTTTAAATCCATTAATTTATCTAAAAAATACAAGTAAAAAGAGGAATATTTTTCGGTAAAGATATTTTACATTTTATATTAATATCATAACTTATTTCTTATAAATATAATTAAGAAAGTTTCATATATTCTAGGCCTTTATATGCGTACCAAATGGAGCCAAACAAGTGTCTTTCACTAGCCCCGCTTGTCGACATTGTGAGTAAAGAGAAAAATGGTGATGGGTTTGTCCTCTCTGTGCAATAAAATGCAATTGACCAGTGAAAGCTTTGATTTTTTTCGAGATCGAATGCAACAAGCAGCTGGAGAATAATTAGGTACAGCAATATTTGCCCAAAATATCTGGCTTGCCATAGACAAAGCACTTTATTACAAAAATGTCTCCACCACTCAATCCAATTTACCTTTTTTTTTCAAAGCCAGTCCTGCCGCTGATCAATAGCAATATCTAATACAAGTTATGGATTATTTCTAAAATTTTAGGTTTTATTTGATTGCCATGAAAAATATATATAATATATAAAATTTTCGTAATTATAATTTACAAGCAGGTAGTTATTATGTAAATATGAGATGTAAAGTCTCTTTATAGAAAAATTTATCCTTTTATTTTTATTTTCTTACGAAAACTAATGAAGATAAAATTTTTGGAGGAACCACTTTGGCAGAAGTTGTACTTGCATCTTTACTACAGATTACTCTAAAATAAATATATTTAATTTAATTAAAGATCACTTTTTTACATTAATTAATTGTTACATATAGATTTCATAGATTTTTCATTTTCTTTATGCTAACCAATATAATTAGTTGGCATTAAATTAGTGTAAATGACATGAAAATTTTAAAATAATCAATCTTACTAAAAGTAGTTATATTTAATAAATTTTTGTAAAGATATTATTAAATTAATTTTATTTTATACAAATTAAGTATGTCACACACAAAGAAGTACAAACAATCATGATTAGCTTATATAGCTCACACATGTACTCTCTAATGAGAAAAAAAAATTCTTTTTTTCTTATCTTAATATATAATTAAGAAAAAAAAAGGAATTTTTGTTTGCTTATTAGAGAGCACGTGGGTAGGTCACATAAAGTAATTATGATTAATTTGACTACAAAACACATTGTAAAAGTATTTATTTTGTCAAAAATGTAATGATATATACTAATTTTAGTAAGTTGATCGTTAAAGTTTTTGTCAGCCAATAGATGATTTTACATGGACAAGGAATCTATGAAGCGACTTCCCAATTCAAGTAGTGAAAATATTTGAAATATTATTTTAACTAACCCTCAAATTAGATAAGGATTTGATTATAATATAACTCAGTGATAGGAAGTTCACCATTTAAGGTTTAAGTACATTACTTGAATTTCGTCACAAAAAATTTCTTCACCTCAGAGACAAATGTAATTATCATCGAAGTGATAACAAAGTTCAAATAATTATAAGAATATTGCACTGAAAATTTTTTATTGTAGGTGACTCTAAGATAGCTTCACTCCATAAACAATGTAGCACAAGTTATTAAAATTCATGGATTCTTGATGTGATCAAAATATCTATTTTTATTAATAAAAGTGAAATTCAACACCGAGTTGTGATTAAAAATATGAGACTTAACCAATCAAACTATAATAAAATAAAAAAAATAATAAATCAAATCATTATAGTTTATCTTTTCATTTAATTATGATTTATCTTTAAAATTCATCAAAATATATATTTAAAATATCAGATTATCATAGCTTATCTCATTGTTTAACGACAGTATATCTATAAAATTATATTTTATTTATAGCACAAGCCGTGTATGGGGGCATATGTTTCCTAATGTTTATAATTCCCTAACTAATCTAGTTGACCTGACTGACATCCTTATAAGTAAACTGAACTAAAATCTACTCTCTCTCCACAAAAGGATATTATTCCGGTTATTCCATGTTGTGAAAAACGGGTAATTTTCACCAAAGATAACTAGTTCACTGTGAGAACTATTACCTAGATGACAAGCGTGAAAACTATTGTACTAAAAAATCACCCCAAGATAAAATTCCCAGGAAAGTTGGTGGGACAAGATAGTCCGCTTAAAAACCAACTCCTAGACAGAATTTTATCAAGACAAGTAATATAAATAGCACAATAATTAACACCAACTATACCTGACAATAGCTATTAAATAGACAAGAAAAGAACAAGAACAAACACCAGAATTTAACAAGGTTCGGCAATTGCCTACGTCCTCGGACACTACGAAAATAATATTTCACTAAAGAGAAATATTACAAAGAGAGAAAGTACAAATTATCAATGGTAGAAAGAACAATTACCAATGGTAGAAAGGGAAGTTGGTAACTTTGAATTACCCTGGGATGAAAAACTAAAGAAGGGGAGGAGCTCTATATATAGGGAGAGAGCTCCCCCCACTTCCCTCCCAAACCGATATGGGATTTTTCAATCCCATACAACATTCCATAGTCATAGTAATGAGGTTTAGACAAAATTTCCAAAAATATTACAACTGAACTTTCGAAACATTTACGAGCATATTACCATTAAACTTTACAAAATTTCGGATTTGGTCATTTTTCTTGATTCAGTTATTCTCAAAGGTGGCTCACCAAAATCACCTCTCGTTTGAGTATGTAGATTCCGGTTCTACCAAACATAGTTTAAGCAATTATATATTAAGTATCGTTTGCATAGTTTACAAACTCTTTTTTGAATTCAAAAAACTCTTTGAGTCTTATAGCTTGGCAGTCAAACTTTATGGATAATTTTATAATGATGGATTTTATGATTGACGCTCTAAGTAAAGTCATAAAAGTTATAAAAATATATTGTCTTTCTTATAGATTAATTAAATAGTTAGTTTACTTAATATATATCATATATTTATTAATTTTAAATATTAAAAGAGTAAAATATACTAATTTTTATAAATATTTTTTATATAATTAAAAATTAAATATAAATAACTCTGAGCAGGTTTGGAGTTGACTTTGAATTAACTCCACTCCATGGCATGCTAAGTCAAGTCCGAATTTCAACTTTTAAAACTAACATAATAATTTGTAATTAATTATCTCATGGGCTACATGCATATTTTATTATATAGATCACTTTCAGGGCGATTAAATTAACTCCTTAAATGCTATCCGATCCATAAATTACCCAAAATGCAATGGATCTTTAAAGGCTTAAATTTCCTTTCTTTTTATTGCCCATCTAAGTAAATTTTGTGATGTTTTACATTGAACTTATAATAATAAAATGTACAAGATAAAATTTGGTGAATCGGTTAACATGAACAAACTCACATTAGTAAGCTTCCTAGAATATAGTGGCTCTTTGGAACATCCAAGGCCACAAGGTGCGTTTATAAACTTATAAATGCATGCAATAGACAAAAACACGTACGCATGCCTCACACCATACATAGTGATCTTCTTCCTTCAAAGCTACGACGATGCCATTGCCCCACCCATTCCCCTCCTCCCTCTCATTCTACACATCACCATCTTCTACATGTGATCTTCCAAGCTTGTACCTTAGTACTCTAGCTGCAGCTCTACTTCATTCATCACCACCCAATTTACGAAATTGCACCATCTACCCACCTAGCAAGGAGGAGGAGAAGAACCCATTTGGTGAAAACAAAGAATGAGTCAGAAAATTACTCAACACGGCCATGTAATTAAAGAGAAGGAAGATAATGATGGCGCCGGAGTGGGAGAAGAAGGCAAGACGTCATCGGGGAAGGATCAGATCATGGTGAAAGCAGCATCTTGTGGGAGAGAGAGGCTAAAGAGGCACCGGATCGAGATCGCGGGCAGGGTGTGGATACCGGATACATGGGGGCAAGAAGAGTTGCTCAAGGACTGGCTTGACTGCTCCACCTTCGACAGCTCCCTCTTCCAGGCTGGGATCTCGTCGGCGAGGAAGGCGTTGGTGGAGGAGTGCAAAAGGGCCAACTCCGGCGGCTTCGCCATGGGGAACCAGTGTTAGCGTTCCTATTTGCACCAGAATGTTGCTCGTAATTGTGGGTTGTTTGTTACTTCTTTTTCTTATAGTTTGTATTATGATTGATGATTAGAAAATCAAAATCTGGTCAATAATGTGAAAGATTATCAACTTGCATATAATCTTTGTTGCATTTGTTCTCATTGCTCTTCACAATCAAAATATTAAAATCATATTCTCGCTGGATCTATTGTTGTTAAATTAAGTTGGTATTTTTTGCTGAACCCTTTCGAGGTTTTTGAAAAGTGGTAAATTAGCAATCTAAAATATAAATTGGCTTAAAATATTTTTGTTTACTCAATCAAAAATTTTCAAACACCATATTTAGTTTTGTGATATATAATGCTCGAAAATTATAAGCATGAACATTTTCCCTTGTACTAAATGTGCTACAAAAGGACCAATATATTGAATATTTTAATATATTTATTAAAAAAACAAATAAATCTTGTATGATGCATGAACCAATCTCTTCCTGGTCAAAGAATTATTATCATTTCTTGCACGCAAGAGCACGGCAGTTTTTTTAGTCGCGCACATCCAGTATCCGATTAGTGGTAGTATTTGTACGGTTAGCACCATTCAATATCCCCGTAGAAAAAAAAAAAAAAAAGAACCCAAGATGATGTAACGACCAACCTTAGCCGGCTAGAGTTTACTAAAAAATATAGAGGATAAAAAATAAAAATATATTTGAAGTATAATGTAACTAAAATGATTAAATATAAAATTTAAATAATTTTAAAGGTGAGCCCCGTATCAGATTGAGTAATTCTTTGACCACGATTGTGTTCGGTACATAATAGTTGAATTTAGGCTTAAGCTGATCAGGGCTACTAAAAAAATATATAATATTTTAAATATTTATACGGACCTCAAATCGTAACACAATACATCTTAGCACTCCAACCAACGAAATAGAGACAAAAGCATGGAAATTTATGATTTTTTTTAAAAAAAACTTGGTTTTTCGTCTAGTTTGTATTATGATTGATGAGACATCAAAAGTTGGTAAAGAATGAGAAAGATTATCATCTTCCATATCGTCTTTGGTGCATTTGTTCCCATTGCTCTTCACAATCAAATTATTAAAACCATATTCTCTCTGAATTTATTTGTTGTTAAATTAAGTTGGTATTGCTTCGCTTAACTCTTTGGAGGTTTCGGAGAAGTGGTTAATTAACTATCTAAAATGTAAGTTGCCTTCAAAAAAAATTTTTTATACAATTAAAAACTTTCAAACATCATAATTATATTGTGAAATAATGTTATGAACATTTTCCCTCGTATTAATGTGCCAGTGCTACAAAAGGACAAATATGTTGAATTTTTTAGTATATTTATTAAAAATACAAATGGATCAGCTTATGCATGAACCGATCTCTTCCTGGTTCAAATAATTATGATCATAATTGTTGTCTGCAGAGCATGCCAAATTTTTATTTAATCACACGCATCTACCCGATTCGTAGTAATTTTTATAAGGTTAGCACTGTCCTATTACATCAAGAGGGATAAAAGCAGGTCAAGAACTCTGCCCATACCAAAAAATGGAATCCAAGACTACTATCACAAAGACTAAAGACAAAATCATGGCATTTTATAAACTGCCTTGCCTTGGTGTTTTTTTTCCATGGTGTTTCTTTAATTTTCTAACATTTGTCAACTTTGTGACTGCTATTTCATTTTTTTTTTATTCGTCGCTTGTATGTTACTGGCACACAACTCTAAGGTTTCGTTGAATTTAGACCTCGCTCATTTCATGAACTTTATAAATCAACTAGCGAATAATTTGTCTTCAAATATTATGAAGGTGTATGTACACTATTCATTCCATTCATTATATTAAGAAAGCCCATATATATTTATGTGCATCATAATTAGATAATATTTAAAAAGGAAAATCTTTTGTACACTACTAAAATTTTCTTCACTTTTTCTCGCCTTGAATTTGATTGGCCTAAAAAAATTGTCAAGGAAGCATGATCTGTACAGCTAATTTAAAGATCTAATTAAATTCAAGGAGGGAAAAGTGAGTAAAATTTTAGTGTTGTACTTAGCAGTTAGCATTACTCATTTAAAAATTGACATAGTGGTTACTTTTCATATTATTTAAATTTAGTAGAATTTAACAATTTAAAATTATCACTATTATTTTGCAATTATTTACTAGTAGGCTCTATATTATGAAAATATTTGTAAATCAAATATTTGTCAATCATCAATATTTTAAAGATTTGTTAATTATATATAAAATGTAATTATTACAGTAGCAAGCTGATGGACCTAAATTATTCTTTCAAAATAACCAATTCAAGTTGAAATTAAATTTTTAAATAAATATTTATTAATATACTATATCATATCTGAATAAGATGTATTAATTAGATATGGATTTATATTTGAGGGATCTTACAATCCTTTTTTCCTTTCCATTGGCTTAGCCTATGTTTATTATTAAGTGGAGCCCACAATCAAATGCATTCTTGAATGGGCTTTGATATTATTTGTATCAACTTGGCTTAAAGTACAAGTTAATGGACGAAGTCATCTTTCTTAAATAGTAAACCTATATTAAAAGTTTAAGTACACATTTATTAATAAATCTAAGTATGTGTTTTACACCTAATAAAAATATATTTAATCATCAAAAAAAATATTATACCATCTAATTCCAATCAGGACTCATTGGCGAAAGCCTTTGACAAAACCTAAGGTTTTTGATCATCTAGCTCAGGTGGAGGAGATCTCATCGTCTTTGAATGAAATCTTAAAATAGTGAAAAAGTTGGAATTTAATTTTTTTCTAAAATAAAAAGCTTCAATAGATATCATTTATTTTTAGCACCACTGTAGAAACATGTTTGATGGGAATTATGAAACCTTCTCAATTCGTTGATCGTGCAACTCTTTTACTTTATCAAAGGATTGTTGTAACATTGAAAGTTTAAAGCTATTTGAGATTTCTTAGATAAATTGCAAATATCAATGAACAAAAGTAAGATAAAAATTAATCTTAAAACGTAGCCGAAGTTCTTTAGTGATTATGATTTGATGGGGTCTCACAGTCTAGTAGAAATATATAATCTATAAGTTAATTAAAGAATATGTCATTTTGTGTTATACAAATGACGTTTCAAAGCTTAAAACATTAATATAAAAAATTAGTATCAGCTGGTGCAGAGACCGATACTGATCTTATGGAGTCATGTCAAGTAAAAATGAGCTATTGAATTACAACGAGAGGCTAAGTACATATAAGTCACTATGGCTAGCTAGATGATGATTGTAACCTTGTCGAATTTGAAAACATAATTGTCTGTGTAATCTTGTAAGATGGGTAGATCTCCAAGTTTTAGCTGACGTGGTTATATCCATCCTAGCTGATATTAGCCAATCTCAACATTAGATTGGTTAATAATTCCTTAGCATTGTCATTTTTAAAGATCTTCCATGCTAACATTTTTATATCCATCCTAATTGTGATCAATTTAAAGGGAAAACCACTGTATACTAGAAGGGTGGTTATTAAAAGTGTGAATGTGATTCACAATGTAGATTTACGCTGTAAATAATATTTTATTGTGTATCTACTGTTAATTAGATTGTACCTGTTAGTGAAATTAAATCATAAATTCATTGTTAATTTATTTAACATGTTAGTGCGGATAGTTAAAGTTTAGAGTGAATGTAATTTATACATTATTAATAAAGTTCATATAATTTATTAAATATACTAATTGCATCCAAGCTTATATTATGATTATTTATCTATTAAATTAATAAATTGATAATATCATCTAAAAAATCATAATAAAAAATATCTCACACCTTTTGAGTTTGACTTTATAAAGTTTAAAATAAGGAAATATAACTCTCAAAATATGACCATTGCAAACATCAAACATAAAAGTTTACACATTCAATTATTGATTGTTCCATATTAATTGACAAATTTTGTCCTCTCCTCATGTTGGCATATAATAAGAATCATCTTCTTTATCTAATAAAAGTTTTTCTTTTTCAACGGGAGCATTCTCGTCGTGGTTTTCGTAAAGCTAGATATAAATATGTAGCACACAACATCCATTCAATAATTTTATGTGTGGTGTAAGGGAAACGAAGTGGTGTTTTGAATGTGGTAAAACGAATTTTAAGCATTCCAAATGTAACACCCTATTTTGGTTCACCAACGAGCTAAACTGGAAATGTTACCGATAGCCGAAATATTTATTGATTTACGTAATTTGGTTAGGTCGACCCTGGATCTAACCTCAGCGCCTCAAAATGGTGATGCAAGCATATAATACATATGTGAAATGCTTAAGTGTCATTGTGGTTCTATACGCATGTTATGATATTCAAAACAAAACAAACATGTGAAAGCTCAAAGTAAATAATTATTTTTAAAACAAAATGGATAGTCTCCCCTAAAAGTGCAATAGGAAGTACCCTCTCAACAACAATTTTATATATATATATA
>JAVDBV010082545.1:0-17296 GCA_032619315.1 Piper longum | reverse complement strand
GCCGAGGGTAGATCCTGGTCGGCTTAACCGAATCTAATAGGTTAGCAAAAGGTTCGGTCGCTGATGACACTTCCGGGTCGGTTCGAGGGTGAATCGAAACGGGGTGTTACACTCCCGATTTGTCGGTCGGTCCGAAGTTGGCCCGAATTGGTGTCATCTGGAACCTCACCAAGACATGTTTCCTCCGCATGTGGTGAGGGGGAGATGATTCGGATGTTGTGATGTGTGAAGGGGAGAATTGTTGGATTAATCCCACATCACATTTGGAGGCAACCGGTGACTTGTATATAGGCTAATGGGAAAGCCTTAATTCTTAAGCTAGCTTTTGGATTAAGAGAGGCCCATGAACCTGTTACAAGTCACTTTTGGGGCCCGAAGGGCCCAACATTTCTAACTCCAGACAATTCGCATTCCACAGATATTGCAATCCAAATTGACTCCCAGTATCTGTTATCACATGTATGGTAACATAAAAACAATAGATTGAAGAAAAATCATACGAGATGGACAAGAAAAAAAAAATTAAACATAGAAGTACCTAGACGTCGCATTTCTCTTGATAATCAAGAAAATTCTTTAATCAGCATGTTGTCGGAATTGAATCAACTTGCGGATGAAAGGCTTCTCCTTTCTACATCTGTAAACAAATGAACACCAATTTGTCAGAATCACAAATAAAAATGATGGTGAAGGTCAAGCAGACAACTCGTAAAAAGTTTAAAGTTCCATGTCAGAAATTTTACTTTCTGGCATTCACTTGGACTAATGATATCCAAGAAAAATACACTCACATCACTGCTGAGGACATAACCAGGCACACTAGACCAATGGAGACATGAATCGGAAGAGTCGTCCAAACGTTCTCTCAGTTAAGGAATACTTTCTCAGAAATTGCTGTGACGAGCCCAAACAAAAGTAGCAGCTCCCAGCCAGATGGGAGGCAACGGCGAAAGGAAAATGTGAACCGTCCTGTTTCAAATTAGTGGCAAGGAAATTAATTTCAGTACTCAACCAAATTGACAAGCATGAACTCAGACTATGTTACAAATAAACCGTTCTACTAATTCATCATGTATTTGGCATTAAATGGGGTATCACAAACCCAAGAGACAAAAGGCCCGGTACTATTAAATTGCACAAGAAGCTTACAGTTTGAAAATATCCCTTCATCAGATAGTAGAGACAAAAAAGTCCATTTTGGCTTCAAAAGAGCATAATAAGATAGTATTTTTCCTTATAATGTTTGCATGCTCGCACTTGCAAAAACTTTCAATAACCACAAGGTATAAATTGCCAAATTATTCTTTACACATTAAATGACACATATTAATGAGCGAACAAGTCACAAAATGTACCAATATCCCACTAGGTTTGATGAGCATATTCCCTTCTTACCGTAGGTAAAGTAGAATTGAGAGAAAGTACATGCTTATAAACCCCCAGGTACCTGGAAATAGTACTTGATAAATAGTGAAGAGTACACTATCCTCATAATCATATCTAGAATGATAGTCAAGGATCATTTTCCTTCTATAGATAAGACAAGAAAGAAAAATCAGAAAATTTTTATATTCAAGCAAACAATGGCAATGTTACTCATAGCTCACTTTCTGATGTGTCACATTCAGTATAAAGATCCCTTGGAATATTGAAAGGTAATGGTGACTAAGCTGTATCCCCAAAAGTGTGATTCAGTATATAATAACATGTGGAAACTCTCAATCAACACAATTATAATCCTACCAAAGAGGATAAAGCTGGCATCTTGCATTGGGGTTATTGGGACCTGGAAATATTCTGTGATGAGCTTAAAAGAAAACCTTCCTTGGATTTTGCCAAGATTTATAGAATTATAGAATTACAAAATAAGAAAACAGGTTTAACTAAATATTTTTCATGTTCCTAGTCCTTTGTTACACATCTGACAAGAATCATGCTTCACTTTCAAACAAAGGAATGGATTGAAAGAAGCCCATGAATAAGCATAAACATATTGACACGGCTGATTATGGTCCAACTACCACAAAATTAAAATGGATAGAGAACAAAATCTACTGCAAAAGGATACTAATCGAATTTGCCATGACAGATCCAACCGCCCCAATCGATTGAATTAGCAAAACATTCAATACTACAGACACCACAGAACATGCCACAAGAAAATTATTAGACTGCTGAATTTATTGCTTATCTGCTACTGCATGTAGAAATGCTTCAGAAGTTCCTAATACATAAAACACGAGAATCATCACCATGTTTGTCAATTGCCACCCAGCAGCACAGAGCCTACTTTGAATTAATACTAAAGATTATGAGAACACAATTGACTACTTCCAAACAACTAACCATTCAAAGCTAAAATAACAACATAGAGGCAGTAATAACGAAGCATAGTGGGAGCCTCCCCCATCACTCCATGTTCTTCCATACAGCAACCTAAGCAGAGCATAGGAGTAGCTTGGACCAAAAGTGGAAACTCAAAGACCTACAATGAATATTGAAAGTTGCAAATAGTATCTTTTTTAGCAACTATAAATGCAAAGCCAAAAATTCAGAAATACAAAACGAACGTCAAAAATAAATATTTTTCAAAAGCAAAACAAAGTCACGATATTGTTAGATATACTGACCAATCAACACAATGATCTTTAAAGCCTCTTCAAGTGAACGCCTTAATTTCACTCTTCCCTGGGGGATCTCTCCTGCTATAAAAGTGAGACAAAGTATCAATTATAACATTTATAAGAGATTAAAAGCCACCACTAAAATTATATGTCAAGCAACATTTGACACCAAATTGGGAAGGACAATGTTTGCGTTCTAGCACCGTATCTGAAAATGTTAATATTAAATAGAAGACATCTCTCATTGAAACTCTGCCTGTCAAATTAATAATACAAGCACATAGAAGAATATGAGCCTGTATTTCTTTTAATGAATTAAAACTTGCTATATACAACATATCTAACAAATTCTAACTCCAATAAGACAAAGCTAAGACAACGACAAACAAGGATTAGATGACCCTGAAGCAAAACGAACAAGAATTAGATGAACCTGAAGCTAACTTTGCAAATGTAAAGTAAGAATTCTCCTCAAATGGAAGAAAATCTAGCCTCACAACCAAGCTGCCTGAAATTAAAATGGGCATAAATGAGAATAAATTTAAACCAACAAAAAAAACCTCTATATTTAAACTTTCCACGGTAAAGAAAGAGATATACGATCCTCCAAAACAAGCCTATAGATATAATTTCACTTGCCTAATTTCTCCACAAGACTATAGACAGCTTGATTATAGGGAGTAGCACACTTCATAAGAACAATTTTTACCCCTTCCTGAAACAAGAACATTCGGAAGGATTGAAATGTGAATACCTTCCACAAGTTTGAAAGCTCCCTGTCCATATTCATTGTATGATGGATTCTGCATAACAATAAAAATGACTGACAAACAGATACTCTGTCTTAAGGGGGCACATAGGCACACATCTTTAGGGGGGGGGGGGAAAGAACTGCATCAACAAAGTATCTGAAGGGAAATATATGATCAAAATTGAATTTTTCAAAAAACAAAAATATAACCCCAATATCCTACAGCCAAAAAGGCTGCGTACAAAGGTTGAGATAAAACCACAACAGTCCTTTTGTCCTGTTAGCACATAGATTTAAACATTAGAGCTTAGTATGATAAAAATACGATTTCACGCTACTTTCAAGAAATAAATAGCTTATGAGTGACTACACATAAATCACAGAAATTCAAAAAATGATTGTATAACCTAAGACTTATGGTTCAACCAACTCATATCTTGTGATGTGCTTCGCGCGTGCCAAGTAAAAGGAAAACTCATCTAACTTCAATGCAAGGCCACTTTATGATTTCAATTCTTAGAAACTACTTTATACAATTACCCTACTTCTGCAAATGCAAATAATTGAATTTTTCCTACAGAAATCAGATTCCCTGGTGGATGGTTTCATTATGCCAACACCTCATCGTACATTTCTTAACAATCTTTTTCTAGATAACTTTCCATGGGTGTGCTATATACCCATGTTATGACACTGAAATGACGTTCTTAAAGAAATTTCATGCACCAAAATCAGTCAATATAGAAATTCACTAACACCGACATAAAAAAATAACATTGATAACTGGCTAAACTACCTCAGGCCCTTAGTGTTAGTAAATTAGTAAAAAAATAAATTCCTGCTAGCGAAGGCGAACAAATCAGTATATAAAACCTGAATGCAAAATATGCCAAGAAAAAAAATTATATCTGACATAAAATCCTTTTCCCCTGACAAGTACATTTCACTAAAAGTTAATACCTAGCATTCCTAAGTTTAAGATTAAGTGAGTCTAAATTCTAACCACCATCTTTATTCTCGTGTACTTGCAAGAAATGGGTCTCAAAAGCTGCTCAGCACCAAAAAGGATTATTGCAGCTCAAACAGAAAGCAATATGTTTTTAAGTTTAGTGCTGAGTTTCCTCATGAAGGTCTCAAACTAGCAGACAAAAAATACAAGCACATTTCATAGAACACCATAATTAGACACACATATAGAGTAACACATTTGAGGCATTTTCACTTCTGAATAAAGGATTATTGCAGCTCAAACAGAAAGCAATATGTTTTTAAGTTTATTGCCGAGTTTCATCATGAAGGTCTCAAATTAGCAGACAAAAAACACAAACACATTTCATAGAACAGCATAATTAGACACACATATAGAGTAACACATTTGAGGCATTATCACTTCTGAATAAATAGATATTATCACAGAAAGAAAATAACTTAAGTACCTATGCGCTCAGTATTTGCAGCAAGTAAAACACATATTGTCAGGCAGCGAAATGTTGTTGCCATAATTTCGACTAGCAGCCGAAGCTTAAGCAGAAGCATGTTCTGGGCCAATATGTAAGCCAGCTCAGCCAATAACTCCAAAATACGAGCAAATCCTGAAAAATATGTCCAAATGCCAAAAAAAAGACACTTTAGCTTCCATAAAAAATGCACGAAGCCATTTTACAAGCTTCACGAACACTCAACTAAGCATGCATCCGAGGGCCCCATATGGAGTCTTCAACAGAGGGAGCTAAATTGCTAATCAAGGTTTTTAATACTTTCAGACCATGAATACAAACTGAGGTCAATAGAGGACAACCCGACCACTAATTTGTAAAACAAAACGTTTAGTGTTGATAAATTAAATCCTATTTAAAAAAAAATGGAATATGAAAACGCCAACTATATCTAGCGCTACCTGATATAAACATCTCTTCCAGAAGAACAGCTTACCATGGATCAAGAATGCCCGAGCATAGGAATTAGAGAAATTGAGGTCCTTCCACCAGAACACACCAGTGCTTACCGCGAGAGTCGCAACCAATCCCAGTGGAAAGCTTATCTAAGCTATTTGTAGCAACCGCGAAGCATTTTTCTTTTTTCAGAGGGCCACAACTGAGAAGGTGACATGACAATAGTGCAAATCAAAATGAAAATAGGCACGAGCGGATCAAAGTCTCCGTTTCTTACTTTCTTTCTTTTTTTCAAGTATAATGGTATACACACTAGTGAGTTGTAAGAATTTGAAGAAACTATAAAGAGAGTACCATTGAATATCTGAATGTCATCCCGACTAAAAGCAAATATAATCGACATGAAGAGCTGGAACTCCACCGAATGACACTGCAATCGATACACAAATGAATCAAGCAAAGATAGAAAGAATCAAACTTCGGTAATCAACTTTAAAAAAAAATAGAGACACAGGGAGAGGTAGCAGAAAGACAACGAATACCGCGAACTCTTCATGGGTGAGATGCCGGACGAGCCAGATATTGAAAAGAAAAAGGAACTCCCCTCGCTAGAAACTGGGTAGCTGATCCAAACCAAACCAAAAAATACAGTCATTGGAGACCATCCAAAGGAAGAAAATAATCGGGTGTAGGGAAGACCGAGAGAGCGAGAATGAGAAAAAATTCAAATTTGACGTATTCAAACTCAAAAAAAATGTTTTGATTCGTAAATATTATTAAAGTTATGTTAAATTTATATAATGTTAAAAAAAAATTTGATCTTGTATAAGTCGAGTATATAAATATTCGCTAGGCTCAATCTCGACTAGAGCTTGACTTGAACTCGGCTCGAGCTTAGTTCGAACTTGGTTCAAATCAATCCTAAATATCATAAATTTTGAGTAAGCTCAATTTGGATCGTTTATATTAAAGTTTGACTCAACTTATTTTATATCAAACGAAACTCAAGCATACCCTGCCCGGCTTAGCTCGACTCGTTTATACCCCTAATAATGACCCATAAGAAAACGGAACATGTGGGCTAAATTGGGCAAAGGGGAGTCGCCATGACCGTCGTCTCGCTACCGGCTACTATTGACAAGATGTCCGATGGAGAGATCCACGGAAACAAAAGTCTTATACGTGTAATTCACCAACTTTGAGGCCTAGCTTTTGTGGAGGGTCGCGTCACTGTTTGGTGGGGAGGAAGGAAGAAGGATGGGATGAAGAGGGGGAGCAGGCCGCTCTGTCGGAGAGACGAGACGAGCTGGGGCAGCGACGCGGTTGAATATAAGGAGGGTATTTGAGTCTATTTCTCAAAATGTAATTTCCTTTATTCTGAATGTAAACGAGCTAAGCCTAATCGTGAGTTTTTTGTATTTGGATCAGCTCGGCTCGACTCGTGCTTATTAATTTTTTGCTAAAAAATACTCGGCTCGAAATAAATAAGCTCGTTAAACAACAAACAGAGTTTGAGCAAATGAGTGTTCAGCTCAGCTCAGCTAAAAATTCGAACTCGACGTATTCAAACTCGAAAAAAATGTTCGGCTCAGCTCCGCTCGCAGATACTATTAAGGTCACATTAAACTTATATAGTGTTTAAAATTTTTTTATCATATATAAGTTGAGCACATAAATATTCGCTAGGCTCGAGTTCGACTCAAACCAAGCCCAAACACTATAAATTTTGAACAAGTTCGGTTCGACTCGTTTTATATCAAATCAAACTCAAACACACCCCTCGGCTCGTCTCGGCTGAGCTCGACTCGTTTACACCCCTAACGGGAAGTAAGGATTACATACCCTTTGTTCCCAAATATCTTTTTAAAAAATTATAAAAAGGTGATGTGTGTAAAATAAAATATCCTTTAAATTTATCCCTCAAAATGTAATGTAAGTAATCGAACCTTTTTAAAGAAATTAGCCTTTGTTAGTAAAAAAGATCCATTTAAAGAAATTACAAAAGATAAGGGCCCGTGGATCTTTGAATTTCCTCTATTTTTGAATATGAAGATGTTGTGTGTGCTTTTAATTTCCTCTATTTTGATTTACCCACACTAAATAAAATAAACGCGCATGTAAATAAAATTTTCACCTTACTTATTATATGTACGTGAAATATAGGCGCGATCAGCTTGTAACAAACGATATATACTCCTGAAATCCCTACAAAAGTTGGATATCCATTGTCTTTCTCTTCATTCTCATGATTGAACCGTGACAACATAACAAACGATACATACTCATGAAATCCTTGCAAAAATCCGGACCGTGGGTTGGATATTCATTGTCTTTCTCTTCACTCTCAGGCTTGAACCATGGCAACGTCTACAACCACAAACAAGCGTCAAAAGAAGCAAATTTAAAAGATCTAGGACGTCGACGTAGGTGCTGTTGGGATTAACTACACAAATCAAATATAAATATCTTATTTTAAGACATAAAGATGAGAAGTGTCAAACAAATAGAGAGATCAAATAAATTAATTTTATATAAAAAACTCCAAATTTAGGAAAAAAATTACGGGGAAAACGGTTATATTAAATTACTATATCATAAATTTGATACAGAACAGATTCACATGAGAACAAACTCCCCAATAAATAATTACGGATTACAAATTTAAGAATTTGGTGAAATTATCATTAACGATTGTAAGTAAATCTCAACAAAATATTCTTATTTCTTCAATCTACACAATTTTATTTCTACCTTTGTAGCAGCAGTTTTTCTCTAAAACCAAAATAACAAAGAAGGAAAGCTTTGTAAGTTGATTTTATTCCTACCAAAAATTATAAATATGAATTTTTATCCAAAATAGGGTTACAATTTCATGTATTCACGGAGGAGGGACAACTCAACAAACCTCATTTTCCCGACTCCATAAAATACTTTTAGTTAACGTGGGAAACTCCATCAATGCCTACTCCATTCTTGCAGTAAACATGTTTTTCATTTGACACAATTTTAGTCATTATATCTACAATATTCCTTTCTGTATTGATTTTTATTAGCTCAAGAGATTTATTTTCCAACACATCTCTTACCCAGTAATATTTCACATTAATATATTTACTCCTTGAATGGAAACTTGAGTTCTTATTCACGTGAATTACACTATAGCTATCACAACGTACAATGTATTTGTCTTGCTTAATACCAATTTTATTCAAAAATCTTTTCGTACATGATATTTTCTTACAAGCTTCTGTAGTAAACTCGGCTTTAATTGTGGATAATGTAATACACTTTTGTAATTTAGACTGCAAAGATACAGCCCCATTAATAAAATTAACAGCAAACAAACCCAGATATTGACCTTCTTCTCTCCAAATCATGTGTATGTCTGAATCCGTGTAATCAACCAACAAAAATTTATCACTTCAGTAATAATATCCTTGCCGACAAAGGATTAGGGAAGAAGGCCATGGCCAGATATACCAGAGCTCATGTTGGATCCTATCTCCAAGAAACTCACCATCTCCGACTACTCCATGATCTTATTTCATAGGCAGACTTCATCTAAATTCAAAAATGTTAAGTGGCAGGTTGTTTCCTACCAAGGAATTGGGCACTATCATGCGTTCCATTTGACAGAACCCGACCGAGGCATAGCTCCAGGACATGATTAGTGAGGTGGATGATGATGGAAATGGTACCATCGACTTTCCAGAGTTCCTAAACCTGATGGCACGTAAGATGAAGGATACTGATTCTGGGGAGGAGCTCAATGAAGCTTTCCGGGTGTTTGACAAAGACCAAAACAGTTTCATCCCTGCCGCCGAGCTTCCCCATGTCATGACCAACCTATTGGAGAAGCTCACTGATGTAGAGGTTGATGAAATGATTCGGGAAGCAGATGTTGATGATGATGGGCAGATCAACTACGAGCAGTTTGTTAAAATCATGATGGCCAAATGAGAACTCTGCCCATTCTTACATCTAACCAATAAGTTAAGGAAAAAGCATTAAAGACAGGGCAGACAAGTATTATCCATTTCACTATCCGATGAACTCTATTTTTTAGGTTCTGGAGGAGCACCGAACTGGTTTTTCAGCCTTCATGTCTTGTTATTTGGTTGCTGTCTCTGGCGATCTGTTGTGTTTTACTTCTCTGTATTGTATGTTCCATTTATCGATGTTTTATGGATTGTTTCTTATTCAGCTTCTTTAAACTACTGTGTGTGGCACACGTGAGTTATTGCTGATGTTTCCTGGGCATGTCAATAAACTGTTTGATCATTTGTTTTATTATCCTGGACTGCATGCTGGGATTTCCTAGATTATTACCTAATTTTTTTATTGTTTGCATTATTATATTAGCGTTCTATTTTTGTTTGTGAACTAAAAAGCTTGACCTTGTGTCCTTTATGGTCATTTGTGAGCTAAAAAGGTTGACCATGTTGTTAGCTTGCTTAATTACTGACGACGTCATTGGAAAATGGCTCGTTGGTGTTGTGAGGAGCGAGGAATAGGAGGCAGCACATAGAAGTTTCCAAGTTGAGTTTCTATTGAAGAAACTGTTAGAAAGAAACCGTTAGGGCTGAGTTTTTGATGAAGCATTTTTGCTCGTTAAATGACTCCCTTGGGTTTAACGTCAGCTTTTGAGTCGAGGTAATTTGTTTAGAAAATTTTTTCTCCTGAAACGAACAGGATTTCGTCTGTTAACATTTTCGTTAAACACTTAATAGTAAGTCGCTGGTGAGGCCCCGCCATTTTAGCCACATGTGTATGAGTGCATTGGATAGAATTGGCTTACAAACGGATGTTGTCGTCTCAACTGGTTTTATGGGCACTGTGAGGAAATGCCGATAATTAGTCTAGTCGGGAATGGGGTGACGGGGAAATATGGTCTCAACACAGGTTAAAAGGGGTAAGGGAATGTGATTCTTCTAGCAATGAAAGTTGTTCCCGGTCCCACACTTGCAATCACTGGATGGTCATAGGATGCCAAAAATGTTTCCATTTTTCCATGTGATGATGCTAGACCGAAGGGGAGGTTGTGGCACGGCAGCATTGGATGCCTCGTAGTATTTGTCCTTCAAAGAAAAAGATGCTTCATTGATTATCTTTTATATCTTCCATGCTCTATCTAAAATGACGCCTTTTTCTTTGTCTCCCCTTCTACATAACGAGGCAAAAAAGAAAGGAAGAGGAGGAGTATTGGGCGGAGGAATCTTGTTCTGGCTCTGGGTTTAAAACGTCCTTGCTGTGTTATTCTATGAAAATGGTGAGATTGTTCCCAAACTTCCGCAACCGTGAAGGTGGTGCAGGGAAAGATTCTATCTCTCTCTCTCCTCTTGCACTGTTGGGTTAATCTCACATCTCATTTAGAGGTAACTGGTGACTTGTATATAGGCTAATGGGAAAATTTTAATTCTCAAGCTAGTTTTTGGATTAAGAGAAGCCCATAAACCTGTTGAAAGTTATTTTTGGAGCCCGAAGGGCCCAACACGTGGTATCACCTGTTGAAAGTTATTTTTGGAGCCCGAAGGGCCCAACACGTGGTATCAGAGCTGTCGGTCCGAAGTTAGCCCAAATTGGTGTCATCCTCACAAAGACATATTACAAGTCATTTTTTGAGCCCGAAAGGCCCAACATGCACAAATCACATCATATGTAATATATTGGTTATATTAGACTCATCGTGCTTCAATCCTTTCTATTCACGCATGGTTAGTGACCGAAATAAAGTTGTTTATTGGTCCATCCTGACTACTCTTTTGCCTCTACCCAAGTTCTATCATATACACTGCCAAGGCATCTCCGCTTCTAAGCATATTAGTTTCCTTTAAGAATTCTAGCCCAAATATTGATATGCTTATCCAGCGAATCACATTTTATCGACTGCACAAATGATCCAAAGCTTTTGGCTACCCGAATCCAAGCTCCGGTGTGCTTTGTGGCTGTGGATTGGGTCTTGACCTTGACGATCTATTAGGATTCAGAAGTTGTAAAATGTAAAGCTATCGGCACACGTTCATTGAGTGGTTTAGGGTGGAGTCGTGGATCTGACGACCATAGTAAAGGATTTAGAAACGCTAAAGAAAGGAAGAAATGGCTAAATGTCTACAAGATTCTAAGATATCACAACGAGTTGAGAATTGGCTATAGGCCAAAACTGTGTCCAAAAAAACGTTGGACCTTGGGTATTTCACAACAAATGTTCTCTGCATGATTCAATAATTTTCCGGTTCATCTCGACCCTTCTACGGGCGGTTTGAAATATCGTGACAGGTGCAATTGCACTCGATGCTTTTTGTTTTATTGGTAGGGAACTCATTGTTTTCGTTTATCTGCCACTTTCTATCATCTATTTTTTAATCTAGGCTAGTTACCAGCTCTAGTAAATTTTTTGTATCATTTTCTTCTTCTTTCTCGTCCACCTGTTCTTGTGATATCAAGTCCAAGATCATGTTCTCTTATCTAAAATTTTCACGTTTCTTTTCGGCCCTTTGTTTTTTATCCGGCCCTTTTCTATACCATAAGATAATGTGTGTTATATTTTTTTTCTCTAATCAGTATCTTTTATGCACCTAAACCAGCTTAATTGGACGGCATATTTTTTTGTCTTAATCTCTGATAATTTTTTACCTCTATTTGATCTTTTATCTAATTTGTGGTTGTGTATCTGTTCGTGTCCATCGTGGGGGATGTTATGTCGAACTTGGAATGATTGTTTGATATAACCTACTTCCTTCCATTATCATTCTTAAGCTACGGTTGTGTTGGGCCTTTTGGGCCCACACCCAAGCTCCACCAACACTGTTGGACCTTCTTATTCTAAAAGTTAACTCAAGGAATAAGGTTTTCTCATTAGCCTATATACAAGTCACCAACAACCTCTACGACTGATGTGGGACAAAACCTAATAACTCCCTTTCACACATCGGGCGTGACCCGAAACCAATGATCGTCTAACACACTCCCCTTATATCAGACGACACTCACTTGACAAACTCTCTTTAAATCATCAAGTGGAACCTATGAAGGAAACAACCACAATCGACGTTGATAAATCCAGTTCAAACTTGGCTCTGATACCACTGTTGGGCCCAAAGAGCCCCCCACCCAAGCTCTGTTGGGCCCTTTCGGCCTCCAAAAAAGATTTTAAATAACCAAAGGAAAACTCACAACAAGTGTCACAGGCCTTCTTATTCCAAAAGTTAATTAAAAGAATAAGACTTTCTCATTAGTCTATATACAAGTAACTTAAAGATATTTGCACTTTCCAGATTTTTTTTTTCAAGTAAGACGAAGTTTGATTGTAGAGCATATTCATTTTTATTTACTCTAGCCATTACATGGTTCATCTGCATATTTCAACGCTACTGTGGCCGGTCGATTACTGTCGGAGACTTGGGGCTTTGGCCTTCGAGTATGCTAATTTTCAGTACCGCCCATCTCTCTTTCACGCAAGCTACTACTCTTCCGTTATAAAAAAAAATCTCTACCATTACATCGATCCTGTAAACATTGCTTACTATGCAGTTTAGAGAAGAATAAATGTCTTAACAAGAATGTCAATGCTATACTTTGTGTTATCCATGCTCAACGTGCATTAATCTAAGTGGTGTTTTCTTTCTTGGAAGGAAGCTGCAAAAGAGTATGGAGGCCAGCCAATCGGTCTCGTACAAAGAAGGCAAAAAGCGATTACGCAGACGCTGCTTCATCCTGCAGGAAAGAGGCGCTCAACATGCCAGAAGTATATATAGATATATCTTCTTCAACTTGCTTTTTGAGCTTCTTTCAATGTTAATGGCGCTTGTGTCTGCACTCTTTTCACACAATGAAAATAAATATTGTTAATGTGTGGCCATGTCTCTGATAATATGGTTATAATATACAAAACTTTTATGCTTACCAATATTCTAACAACTAACTTCGGATAAAAGATTTCCTTTGGCTAGTACTGCAGGCCGACGTCGAGCGAGAGTGAATTCAGCTCACAAAAACTAGCGGTTGATTAGATAAACAGAGCAGTAGGAAAACGTAGTAAGTCATGGGTGGTAATGACCATTACGGGTTTCAGTTCACCAAAAGGGGGCTACAATTCACACAAAAGTACGTCCAAGAAAAAAAACCAGAGAGAGAACTAAATAAGTTATCATTGTGCGAGTTGTAACTTAATCGACAATGGTTACCTGGTGCATTTGGGAAGTACAGAATCAGCAGCAGATAGATCACCACTGTAAAACAAAAGGTCCTTAGTGGTACATGCTTACAAAACCAAAAGATGGTATCGCAATTAAATTAAATCACAAGCTGTATATACAGGAGGATTCGACACAATCCACAATTAATGGTAGAAAACGAACTTACAACAACAAATAAAAAGTGACTGGGTTCTTTAGCCTGCAGTCGTGCACTCAAAGGCTGAGCTGTGTAAGGCAAAACCAGTTTACTGTAATTACAGAGTAATATTCATGGTGGTCTTGCAACATTATTTGCTACTGTTGAAGAGGCAAACAGCGTCAAAATCATGCTGTTTCAACCACAAGATTGAAAATTAAATAATTCGTGAAGACATATGACGACGGCAGGAGAGAAAAAAAAAAAAAATTTTACAGTCTAAGCAGGAATGTCTCTTAGCCTTGCTCTTGCATGTCCTCTTCAGTTTTCCAAACAACATCCTTGAGGCTGTTGGAGAGTTTTTTAAAGAACTGGAAACCAGTAAATACAAGCAGTTTTAGAATATTTCATCAATGTAAAATTTGCTACAAATGTGGTCTTTTTTTTCCATAGATATTCATTTTCTTCAGAAATAAAAAAAAAACAAGTAGTTTCTAGATGAGTCAGTTAAGTACATTATTCCCAAGTAAATGATTGTTAAACTGTAAAATCTGAATTGTTACTATGTCGACATGAGATATTCCCCAAGAAGAAGTATCACCTTATGAAACTCAAGAGTGTCTCCTTTTGCTTTCCGTACCTCAACCATATGGAGAGCAGGTGCAACTTGAAATACCTGATAATATGGATTATAAGGGTATTAGATAAATTATTATATAATTAAATACTGTTCTTCTGCAACGACCATCTACCTGTGTGGCAACATTCAAATTTCCTTTTCGACCTGCTTTCAAGTTTTCCAGCCTCATCTGAATATTACATATTAACTAAAAAAGATTAGCTTGTCTTAAAAAAGATAAGAACAAGATTTTTACTTGATACTTCCAAATTATAAGAGTGTTGTTTGTACCTTATAGTTTTTCTTATGAACATCAAAACCAAGCGGCTTTGCAGCTTCTTTAATTTTCGTAACAATCTCATCAGCTGGACATTTAGAAGTGAATCTTGTTTCCCTCTTGAACTCCTGCTGCAGAGTACATCGACCGTACATTCAACATAAACCGTTTCCAAGGTAAACTGATTTAATGGATGAGTGACCGATTAATCTGTGATTTTCCTTTTTTTCATTTAGTGTATGGATGCAAGATATACATGTTCAAATTCCGGCCACTTTGAATGTTATACTATCTAGTAATGTGCTATAAAAAATAATCTTGGATGAAAAATAGAATATAGAAATACATCGGTAATGAAGTGAACCTGTTCGTCAAACAAATTGCCAAGATTCAGTCCCTTCGACATAGAAATTAATTGAAAAGCATTCATAGCAGCAGGCTGTTCTTCTTTTTGCTCCGTTACATGGTGTTCCTGGTTCAAATCAACAGATTAATTAGTCAATCAAAGTGGTCTCTCTTTCATTTTTGCTATTTTACAGAATCAATAAGGAGAGAAATAGATTCAACATACAAAGCTTTTTATATAATATATGTAGTATTTTCTAATGCCTGCATTACCTCAGAATCCTTGAAGACGGCATCTACGTCATCAAGGTTAGTTTCATGAAATTCCTCAAATACAGGGCGTTTAAAGCCTTTTCTGAGCCACTCATCCTCCATAATTTCTGGTATGGTAATTCGCTGCAAGTACAAAATTTCGAATGTTATGCTATAAGACTGAAAATCTAATGGGCGCACTTATAATTCTGCACATGAGGAACAACAGTGATATGTCTATTGCTCTCAATGGCGAAGCAATCAACCAAGTAGCAATTAAAGATGCCGAACATATCTGACCTTGGAGATGATCAATGGTGCACTATTTTGTTAAATGGAAGTATGCGATTTGATTTGCTTTATTTTTTTACTGCCAACTGACTATTAAAAGATTTCAACAACCCCATCTGCATTAGAAGATTTCAGCTAGTCCGACTGAGGCCTTTTCTTAATGTCTTTGATATTTCATTTGGAAGTAACCAAATTTATACATATAACTCCTACAATGCAAAAAGACAGTGAAACTCAAAATTGGGCATTTACTTACAGTCATCGGAGTAGGGTCCAATATTCGACTGATAAGTTTCATTGCACCTAAAGAAAGCCAAGATGGGCAGGTGAACTCGCCGACAGAAATCTGCCAGTGTCAATGTGCTTGGAATGAACAAGCTAGAGTATGCAAAATAGGTATAGCAAGCTGGATCTAAGTAAAATGCTCACTTTTTTATACAGGTTCATAAGATTAGAGTCATCAAAAGGCAAATAACCTGCAAGCAGTACAAATAGAATGACCCCACATGACCACAAGTCGGCAGTGGCTCCATCATACCCACTATCATTAAGCACCTAAAATTTAAGAAAAAAGGCAATTCAAACAACCACTTTGGACATGAGCAAATGAAAAAAAATGAGGGAAAGAAACCATTTGGCAAGCGCAAAAAAATACCACCTCTGGTGCAACATAATTTGGAGTTCCACAAGTAGTGTGAAGTAGCCCATCATCCTGAAAGCGCAGGTCAGTACATTAGACAATGCTCTTTGATGTCATCTCATGCAATGCCTAATTCTTCCTACTTGTTTCTACTCGTGCATATAGAAAGATGAAGATGAGTAATCCTATGTGCATGCTTATAAATGCGAGGAATAGACTCTCATACGGATATCAGAAAAATCAACAGCAAACAAGCAACCGGTATGCTCAACAGTTCCCAAACAAGATGGAAGAATAGCTATACCCTGACTTGTTGTGAGAGTGAACTTAGTCCAAAATCTGAAACTTTGAGGTTTCCAGATGCATCAAGAAGTAAATTTTCCGGCTGCAGGAAACCAATCAAGAAAAAATATGCCTAAGTTCATTCTCTTCTAATAGAAAAGTAGCAAAAAAGTGATGAACAAAAGTCAGGCCAACAAACCTTCAAGTCACGATGATATACGCCTCTGCTATGACAATAATCCACTGCATTTATAAGTTGTTGGAAGTATCTCCTTGCTTCATCTTCCCTCATCCGACCATGATTGACCTGTCAATGAGTAACACATGATAAAAAAAAAAAATCAGTACAAAGCAACTAAAACCAGCTGAACCATTGCTGGCCAAAGACCTTTATTTGCACAATAAGAAAATAGGCGTTGATGCATCCAGTGAGAAGTGAGACATAAATAAATGAAATAAGAACACGCTTACAATTTTGTCAAATAGCTCGCCTCCCGTAGCAAACTCCAAAACGATATAGATCTTTGTCTTGCTCCCCATAACCTGAAGATTTATTTCGAAAGCATAAAGAAAAATGAAGCATTGAAAAATTGCAGTATAAATTATGCAATGTCATATAATGGATGAAGCTCGAATTTTAACATGTCCTCTTTTTTAATCTACAATTACCTCTAAAAGGCGAACCACATTTGGATGTTTAATCAGTTTCATTGTGGCAATTTCACGTTTTATCTGCATTCATTGCATTAGACAGTAACATATCACAAAGAAATAAGCATACGAAAGAAAGCACTTGGTATGTTATTGCCGTTAGAACTTTAATAGCATGCGGATTTATAATCCTGAAACTGTTAAGCAGTTTCAAAACCATGTGGTATGCTCTAAACAATAACCTTAATTGGTCTAGGGTACCCATTGTTAGATTTTGGACGTATATATATATATATATATATATATATATATGGAAAAAGTTACCCTGGGATCGATCCCAG
>JAVDBV010082544.1:0-26279 GCA_032619315.1 Piper longum | reverse complement strand
GTGCAAAGACGGACCATGGAGAAGAGAAGACAACGGTGCTTATGGAGTTTGGTGGCAGAGCTCTGTTCCTGAACATGATCGGGACGGTGACTTCAGGGTACGATTTTGAGCAAAACCCGGTAGAAGCGGCCAAGGGACCTGGTCAAAGTTGGAGTTGGCATGGCAAGGAGTCGACCAGCATGGGTGGCTTGGCTGGCGGCACCTTGCCCGCAATGTACAGGCCATCGAAAAATACCCCAACACACAGCTGTTTTGGGGAAGAAGAAGGTTGGAGAAGAAGAATGGCAGTTTTGTAAATATGGGTTGACTCGACACCGGTTCGAGTTAAAAAATAATATCAACTCGAAATAAATCTTTAAAAATAATTAAGTTAATGAGATACGAGTTAAGTGGCTAAAATAATAATTTAATAAATTATTATATGAAATTACGATATTAATAAAATTACGGTAATAATAAACGGTTAATAATTAATCGGCTTGTTACAAACGGTTAAATTAAATCGAGGGGTTAATAAGTTATAATCGTATAAAAATCAAACCTTTATTAAAATAAATAAGTTATAAATAATTGTATTAGTGATATCCTTAAATTATGACAATACAAATCATTTAGGGAATATACCAATAATAGTAATTAATTATTGATTATAAATTAATAATTATTTTATAATTGTCAAGTGATAATTGTAATGGGGATAATTAATTTAAAATTCTAGAAAGGACCTAAATGATTATGTCACATGAATAATTAATTATATCACTAGAATTGTTGAAAATGAAATATTTAATGTCGCATATTATATATTGACGAAATTTAATAGTTATATTAGTCATGTAGTGCATGCATTTTATATGCAAATAAAATTATACTTATGTATAATTTTATATTTTCATTCAGATTAGGATTGTGGTCGCAATGCGAGATTATCTACAAACCAGGTCTGTATAATTATCGAAATGTTGTATATTCCTTTTTGTTCGGCCTGAACCCAGATTCGACCACCATGCACCGTGTGCAACCGGGGTCAAGGAATTGACTCAATCCGACATGGGGCCAAGATTTTAATCATGATAATGAATGGAGTGTAGCGGAGTGCCTCCCCGCATAGTAATAAATGGAGTGTAGTGGAGTGCCTCCCCGCATATTAATTAATGGAGTGTAGCGGAGTGCCTCCCCGCATGATAATAAATGGAGTGTAGCAGAATGCATCCCCGCATAATAATAATAAGAGTGTAGCGGAATGCCTCCCTGCATAATAATAATAAGAGTGTAGCGGAGTGCCTCCCCGCATAATAAAAAGACTTTGGAATCTGATACTTTTGGCCAACAATGTATAAGGCTTGTGTGGATTTTGCTCAGTCATGTGAGAAGTATCAGCTGCATGGACCTTTAAAGCATTTTCCACTAGAACCAGTGCACCCGAATGGAACCTATTGGCCATTTTAGATTTGGGGGCTTCATTTTATTGGTCCAATTCATCCAATTTTGTCAAAGGGCAAGTTCATCTTGACGGCAATTGAATATTTTACTCAGTGGGGTGAAACAATGCTGGCAAGGACAACAACAAGAGAGTGCGTCGCCCAATTCATTAAGGAAAATATCATCTGTCGGTTTAGAGTTCCCCATAAGCTTATTATATACAATGGCGTGCCATTCATGGGATGGCAAGTTGCATAGTTAGCAGAGCAACACCAGTTGAAAATGGTACAATCACCAATGTACAACCACAATCAAATGGACAAGTGGAATCTTTCAACAAGATTTTGAAGCAAATATTGCAAAAGATGGTGGCAGACAATCAACGTGATTGACATGTGAGGCTACTCGAAGTGTTATGGTCATACCATACTTCAACTCGTGTAAGTACCAGAGTTATTCCTTTTTTGTTAGTTTACAGGACGGAACCTATCTCGCCTTTGGAAGTAGAATTACCTGCACTAAGGATGGCTACTACTTCACAACTATCACTAGAGCAGATGGAGTATGTAGCAAGCAAAATTGCGTCACTCGAAGCAATTGACGAGCATCGTCGTGCTGTAGGGGAAAAGTTGAAAAAATATTATGAAGCAATGACAAAGAAATACAACCAAAACATAAAGCCTCACAAGTTTAGCCCCGACATGTTAGTCTTGTGCAACACTCGAGAAGTTAGAGTTGGATTATCAATGTGTAAATTTTCCCCGTCATGGAAATGGCCCTATGTTGTGATGTGAGGTGTTGGTAAAGGATGTTATGAGTTGTTAATAGTTGATGGAGATTCATTGTTCCAAGCCAATGCTAGATACATGAAAATTTGGTGGGACCTTATACTAGGAGGTGACACCTCATCGAATGAAGCCTAAATGGCAAACAAATGGATGAATGTTTAGTGTACATAGTGTAAAAAAAAAATGCTAACGTACGTAGGAGGAGGATACATGGATGGCAGATAAAGTAGACATTTCGACAATAAGGTTGCTATGGGGATTGACTTTGAAAAGTTTGCCCATTGAGATGATTTGCAGGTTAATACTTGAAAATTACTCATTAGACATAAGATGCTGAGTTTACTCCCGTGATTAGTTTCAAAGGTACATTGATTGATTCCTTTTGATAAATGGAAAGATTTCATTATTGTGCACAACTTGCTTATCGATAGCATGTTTTTAAATTTAATGGTGGATAGCTCAGAACTAGAGAATTTATATATTGCATTCATAGAACTGATTTTGAAATATATTGAAGAAAGAATGCAAGTTTCTGATCATCCACTAGCGATTGCAACGAGAGTATAGTTGAGGAGTGATTTGGCAAACCATTTGGTAATGGTCATGCTTTTCTTATCTCAATGTACAAGAAATGACATTTATAAACTTTATTGTCATAAAAGTCATAAGTCCTATTGAAGTTCATCAAACAAAAGCGAGAGTTTTACTGCAGATTAAAAAGAAAATGTCTAAGTTTTGATACTAAGAAAGTTTGAAGAAAGGAGTTTTCAACCAAGGTGGGATAGGGCTTCTTCAAGAAGGTCGATCTCCCCTCGCAATCGGATTGCCTCTTCCTCAATCGCATGAACCAGTTGGCACGCTTCCACTTGCCACTCTTTTTGTTCTATATCAATCTAAAGGTCCTCTGCTCATCTTCGAAGCATATCCAAGTCCTATTCCAACATAACAAGGTTCGCTCCATGTGAAGAATAACCTTTAGAAGAGAGTCTGTAACGTTTACATGTTGCTAGGTGTTGGGCCATCAAGTACCCAAGGGCCATCTCTGCCACACGAGTATTTAACTTGTAGGAATGAAGTGTGGCCAAAACAGATTGGTGGGCCACAAGTTCTTTCCCACGTACATCTAGGGTGGTTTGGCTAATCGATGAAGAAGTGTTTGCAAGATGAAGTCAGAGACCAGTGATAACAACTACCTCTGATGAGACAGACATGTGGAGATGAACATGCCAGAGGCAGTAATGGGTTCATAACATACATGATAAGCATCAGACTTCAACACATGGATAGCACAACTGCTGTCCAAGTAGCGCAACCACCGTCCGAGTTGCACAGCCACCGTCCGAGTAGCACAACCACCGTTCGAGTTTCACCACTGCGGTCCGAGTTTCACAACCACCATCCGAGTAGCACAACCGTCATCTGTGATGCACTATCACCGACCGAATGCGCACTACTACCATCTGTGATACAAAACCGACATCCTTATATTACACTACCGCTGACTGAGTGGAGTAGTTATTGTAGAAGGAAAGGCAAAGTAGTTACCTCGCCTTACAGAAGGACAACTACTTGAGGATGTTCTTAGATTTGCACAGAGATCACATGTCACAACATTATGAGGAGAGTTGAGTTAGACATTAAGGAGAATATATAGCTATGATAACATTAGTCGGGCAGAGGAAAGTTAGGTTCACTGAGATAATTTTGAAGCGATGATATAGGATTGACTTCACTAGCCATCTTGCATACAATCGCCTAGACCTGACATCCATGGGTCAGACAGGTATTGCAAGATAGTGTTAGTTATGGTCTTATAGGAATCATCAAACACTATTAGTGTGTCTTTTAAGGTTGTACACGGACAGAGTCCAAAAACAGTGCAGTGTGACCTCCAGATGAGATGGCCACACTAGTCAGATTGTTTAGTCAGCGTGACAACATACGTATGGGCTATACCTAGGGTATTCAGGTCAGATGATTAGTAGACAGTGTTAATGGGTCTTCTATGGATTTATATAGATAGAGTATGAGAACAATACGGTATGATATCCAGATAGGTTGACCATAGTGGTCAGATTGTTCAGTAAGCGTAATAGCATACATGTGACCCACAGTCAGGGTCCACAAATTAGATGATTAGCAAATGATCAGATACACAGCTTAACTCATTTAGGTTTGGCCTAGCCAGAGAGAGATATTGACTCGTATTAGAATTTTGGCATAGATGATGAGTTTAGTGAGGGAGCATCCATTATGGAGACAGTGTTTTTCTTGTGCTTTGCCAACACGATTAGATCCTTATCTTAAGACATAAGATTGAGCCTTTGCCCAGAGTATAGGAGTTACCTTCGTGGTACTATTTAGGACTTACAGTGCAGGTAGCCGATGACAGACCTGTTCAGAGAAGACAACTTCACCCAAGATTGGGAGCGACGCAGGCAGAGACTTCAGTTTGACCGGTTCATGTCGACCGGATAGAGGGACACCAGTGTATGCTCATCTTGACTTATAGCTTTGCTTGAGAGTCTACTACAACGGTAGTAGTCATGTGAATTAAGATTAGTACTACAAATCGGTACAGGACGGCAGGCCATACACCACTGAAGAACGGATGAGAAACTGTCAAACCTCAATACAAGTCTCCGTAGACTTGAGGAGAGATAGTGGTTCTTTGGGTAGTTTAAACCCCATCCGTTTAGAAGTGCATGACTAGTATGATATCGAGAAACACATGCCTACTGTTAGTTGATTGAACTAGAACCACTTAGGAGTCGTCTCTTAGACTCGTCATTGGTTGGCTATTCCATAGGCTGGACACCTATGGCGGAGTCTAGCCATGATGATCTTGGAGGCATGTCCATGGACCTACCCATATTTGTGAATCACCCGGTATCATATATAAAATTTTATTACCCACCGTGACTCAGACAAACATACTTACATCACCACAGATAGAGACATGATGGCAAACTATGTGAGGATGACATACCTCCCAGTTAGAGTCCTAGAGCAGTGTGACCAGTTTTCCACGAGAGATCTAGTCTCTTTTCATATGACCAGAAATGTCCGACATAGCCAAGCTTCTACCCAAGTATGTTCACTCTCACCTTTCTAGATATATAAGTCCTGCTAGCTATTTTTCCATATGGTTGAGATGAGTAGACACTGACCAACGCACTTGCCACAGACCAGATGCAAACTCCACAGGTCCATGCAGAGTATATTTTCATACTCCTTGAGACACGCAGTACATATACATGTGTTCTCACCTCCATTCCATCACATAGAGCCCTCTTCAACAATAGTTAGTAGATATATAGATAGTTACGATAGTCATAGCATGCAGTAGAGTGATAGTAGTTGTCCTTATTCCATTATGGAACATAGCGAGATATTTGACTTAGAACTTAGTTAGCTAAAACTTAGTGAGCAGTCTAGTTCTTCTTATAGGGACACCTGAGTGTTTGACTTAGATTAGCGATAGTGATCCATGTTGTTCATTAGTATATACCTTTATTTGGTACTAGAGTCCACCGTACGCCAGCAATACTTGCAGCGCACCTTAGTATAGCCGCAGGATCTAGGGCAGAGTGCTTTGAGTGTACAACTAGTTGACTTATCACATTGATGAGGATCAGGGAGATGTGGGTAGATGTTAGGTTGTATACATCGCACTGATATAGTTTTTCCTGATGTAGTTCTGACTAGTATCCTCCAATACTCTAGAGTACTAGCTCCATTACCCTGTAGACCCTTAGGGGTGAGCTTAGATTTTTCAGCTCATCTTTCAGTCTCCATAGGGTAAAACCCTAACCCGAAAATGGGGTTTTACAACCTCTCCTCCTTATAAAAATTCTGTCCTCGAAATTTCTTACATCAATTGCGATCGAAGGACTCAACTGAAGATGCAATCCTGCTGACAAACTAGTAGCTCTCCCTCGAAAGCTAGCTACACCCTGTCCAAGTGTACCAACATGAAGCTAGATCTCTGAATGTTGACAAAGCTCACAGGCTCTGTACTAATCTGACTATATAAACTACACGTGTTTGAATCATCTAATAAAACATGCTATATATGCTAGGATCATTTGTCTTCACTAACCATACATACTCTAATCGTCTCGTTGGACTGACCATGTATACTCGAATCGTCTCGCTGGGCTAGCTCCTAAGGTCTAGATGGCCGTATGAACATGTTATAGTGACTGAGTATACCTGATATGTAGATGATAAGATCATGAGTTATCAGTGTATACTGAGGTATACAGATTTGTTTGTATATGTTGCGAGGATTTTTAGGCATAGATCTAGGCCGTTGCAATGTTAGCATCTGTTTGGGATTTCTGGGCATTACATTTGCATGCATCATAGGAATTTTGGATCACTCGATTTATGCCCTTGTAGGCCCAGTTTGATTGAGTTCAGAGTTCGATGCCCATTTAGCCTTCTTACCTCGATTCCCTCTTATAAAGTCATTTTTAGAACTCGAGTCTGTTTCGACTTTGGAAGGTCTTAATATGAACTTTCCGTCTATAAGTATGTTTTATATATACATAGGTGGACCCCACTAGGCTACTAAGTTGTCGGACACTCAGATCGTGCCACATGGCAAAATCTGATCCGTCCACTCAACCTTAGCTGCCCATATAAATTTTGAGGTATTCTCTTGTTTTCGGATTTCCTCCTTTACGCCGCCACCACTTCGACTCGCCGCCGGTGAGCCTCCGCCTCGCCCCTGGCCACCGGATTGGTACAACCGTGACCACCTCACGACCGGCTACCCGTCCGTACCAACGATGGCCACCGGCACCACCGCCATCACCGTCGGCAACGACGTTTTCTTAGACGATTTTCCACTACCGTCGCCACCCTTTCTTTCTGTTTTCTGGTGCCGGCGAGCTACCACCGGCGGATCCAACCACCCACGTAGCTTCCCCTCACCTAGATCTACACTTTGAGACTGACATCGACGACTACCGTGGCCGAGATCGCCACTGGCGATGTCGCGACACATGGCGGCAATGCCGCCCCTTTCCGGCTATTTTTCGGCCGACTAACTCCCGGACTTGACCGGTCATCACTGCGATTACCATCGTCGCCCTCTCCTCTGTCGATCCCGACCGGCGGCCACTCCAGCCGCTCCGCCGTGGTTGTCCTCAGGCGACGGACACCGCCACCCATGTTTGACCCGTTTACCCAGTTCGTGGCCTACTTGCCCGCGACCATGCCCGCCAGGTTGTGACCGCGTCCGCCTAGTCATGCCCGAGTCCGCCAGCCCATATTTATGTGCATGATCATGTCCATAAGCCTACCCAACCCAGCCCATGTCCAGTTAACCCAGACCGGGTTGGTTCAGCCCATTAGGTTCGGTCTGGTTCAGCTTGGTTTGGTCCGATTCAATCCATTTTCGGCCGTTTCTCGACCGTTTTCGGTAATTTGAAAGCCCTTACATTAGTTTACATGTATATTCACATGATTTAACATATTTGGATATTATGAGTATTTTTTTATTAATTATTTTAGTTATTTATTTATTTGTTCATTAGTATTAGTTTCTTATTATTTATATATTTGTTAATTATGATGAATGGTTATGCGACTAATTATTTGTATTGATAATATATTTATTCATAAGTATTATTTTTATTCATGTTTATCTATTATTGATTAATTAATTGCTTATTAATTATTTTCTTGTTCATGTTATTATTTATAAGTATTTAGTCATATCTCCGTATATTTAATATTTATATTAATATTTATCATGAATAGTAAATATTAGTAAATTATTTATTTAATTATTGATTATTTATTATTAATAATTATATATTTACTTATTAATATTAGTCTTATTTATGCTAAATAAATTATATATATATTTATTTATTTATTTATCTATTCTCATGTGTGTTATTATGTATTTGTATGTCATTATATATTCTTGTATTGTATAATTATGATATTATTTTGTGATTAAAGTATTATTTATAGTTATGTATTTATTAGTATTTAACTATCTAAGAATGTATTTATTTATTATTATGTCTCGATTTGTGTGATGTATGTTTAGCTGTAAGTTTATTTAGTACCGTCTTATTTATTAAGATGTATTGATGATATGAGCACATGCCACATGCATGCATCATATAGCTATGTTAGTATTTTACTTAGCAATGGATTCCGATGTAGGCTTCGGAGTCCGAGCTCGCCGTAGATGTGCATAAACACTTGGAGCTTGGACCACATGTCCGTAGGACTCTCTCCCACTCTGCTTGACTCCTTGTGCGTAGAGTTTGATCGTATTTTATACGTAGGATGACATCAGCGGAGTTTTATCGGCTCCCTCCGATGTCTGGTCATTTAGCTGTGTTTTATACGCAAGTTTAATAAAACTACAAGGATGAGATCCCTTTTTGGTTTTCGAACTTTAGCTTTAGAAATTTATTATACAAGCCTCATTCCTAAGCCTATTATATAACTACGCGTTGTTTTACGGATTTCACGAATAAGAGAATGAGTGGTACGGAGATATGTATGGACCGTGCTAGTACTCCTTCAAACCATGAGGTAGTGCGGGTGTATGATGGTACTGCGTAATGCAGCGCATTTCCGGAATATGTGGCACTACCTTAATTGTTCCTTTTGCCATTTGAGTACAGTGGCGTGTGATATGGAAGGTGTGAGGGCGTAAGCGCTGTATGTATGTATGATTATGATTATGAGCCGTGCATGCGAGCCGGAATTTGTTAAGTTTGTTTGCTTACTGTCCGATGTGAGGCATTCTTGAAGTTTTATAAGTTTTCGTGGGTACTGGAATACCTATTTTCAAGTTTCTATTAGTTATTTTTCGAACCAGTAACATTCGTTACTGACGGTTTTCATATAATATATGTAGGTCTTGCAAATCCTGTATCGACTTTGGTAGGAGGACAGATGAACGCTACACACACTTGAGCTCAACCTAATATTTACTTTCTTGTAATTATTTATATTTAATGTATTTTGATATTTATTTGACAATGTCTTTCATTCTCATGACACCAAGAGGGTTATTTCAATCTATTTGATCAATCGAATCGTATCGACCAACAGCTTTAAATATGACTCAACTCGATCACAACATTTTTGATTCGGTTCTTAAGTGAACCGAAATCGGGGTATTACATGTGCGGCGTCACCTCGAAGGATCTAATATTTATATCGGCAAGAAATTCCGGTCTTTGCTCCCAAACTCGCCATAAATGCTGAGAGAAAGTTCAAGCTTAGATGAGCCTCAAAATAGCCTTGGACGGTCCATTACTAGATAAAAGAAAACGTATTCTCACCAGTAGTCACTTCACTCTCACAAGGAAGAGCTTCATTGGTAGTCAATTGTCCATTTGAAGGTAACACCTCAGATTTGGAATTTATCATTGATGAGTTTCTAACTTCTCGTGCACAGGTTGATCCTCGGCCAAGTGCAATTTTAAAATGCTATTGCGGGATTGGACGAAAATGCTCGCGAGTATGCTACTTACCATCTTGACGATGGTCACCATTGGAGAGAGGCAAATTAGCCTTAAGGGCCACAATAGGAGAGCGAGAGTTCCTAAAAAAAGTGAGTTGAAAACTAATGAAAGATGACAATTTTTTCATCAAGTGAGGACGCTTTACAACAGGGCAAAAACATACAGTTGAACCCAACATTGCATTCTACAAGGTCATATTAAGAATTCATGAAAGCAAATCTTATAATTTGTAGAAAAAATTTGCAAAGTTGCCTATATGACAAAAAGAATGCAGAGAAGTTAAAATTTTGAATAAATATTGGGAAAGTTGGTTGATTGTATGATTAACTTCCAAGTAAAAGCATTGGCGTGTGTGTAAACGGGGTGCTCTACCTACCTAACTGAGCTATAGCCCTTGTCATAAACATCTTAACATCTAGATAATTTCTTGTCAAGGTGGGTATTCCATGGTACCACATGATAGTTCTTTAATGCCAAGTAAAACGTTGCTCGGAAGTAGTATTCCATCTATAATCCCCATATCTAGGGTCCTCTTTTTTGTTATAATAAAAAACCTACTTAACTCAGCGGTTAGAGCATTGCTTTCATACGACAGAAGTCATTGGTTCAAATCCAAAGGAGTTTATTTGTATGTCCTGGATTAAATATGGGGAATATCCAGGCGTTACAAACGACAAGTTGGAAACAAATTTGGTCAAATATGAGGCACGGACAATATAGATATAGCGTGCCAAATTTGGTGCTTCTTAATTAGAGATCTAAAATTCGTAATGTATGTGATCAAACGACCATGTTTGAATATTTGTTCCAGCCAAATTACATCAAAATCAAGCACACCAAAAGTAGTCTCGTGATCTTTATATATCAAATTACCAACAAAGAGTAAATTCTAAAAATTTGGGGAACTTGAAACCAATGAGAGGGGATTCCAAAAATGGATTATTTACACTGGAGATTGCAGGGATACTGAAATCTAAAAAATTGCTAACTTTGAAAGTTTTTTATGGACGCCCTTAGTGTCCAAGAAGGATAAAAGCAATATGCATGGAAAACTTAAACTAGCGAGAGTTGGAAACAATCATTTGTTGCCGTAATAAAGACCATGGAAAACCCAGGATAATATTTGCATAAATTTATATTTATCCATGGCTAAATTTTGTGATTTGGAGAAAGAGTCTTATGCTCTTCTGAGATTATGGGAGGAAATATCTGAGGAACTTGAAGCCGCTCGCGATTACACGCCAGAGCTCCATAAGGGGGAATGCTTCCCTCCTGTGCTAAAAAATAAAACTAGAAATAAGAAGAGAGATTCGTGTTGTTGTTGCGAAGAAGAGAAGGAAGAGGAAAGCTTCATCTTCCCGTCTTGCTTTATGCCTTGCCTACGTTTTTCTGCTTCTCTTGCCACATTGCCAGTCGCCCGGGAGAGCAGTAGAGTGCTGAAGTCGTGCTGCCACCCTCGCCGTGAAGTCCTTGACGCTTGCCCCGTCAAGGAGATTGTGCCGCCGAATGCCCAACGTCATAGGAGATCAACCGGAGCCTTGCTGCAAACTTCTAGAGTCCCCCGCCTTGCCTCCTTGGAGTGTCGCTGCTATTGCTGCAAGAGTGGTCTCACCAAGTTGTTCAATCAAAAAGGAGGAAGTCCAGCAGAAGCCTTGCTGGCCGCTGCCTTGGAGTGTCGTTGCAGCAGCCAAGAAGAGGAGAAGAAGCCAAGCTTGCCACCTAGTTGCTGATCTCGCCAAGGAGCCTGGTCCTGACGAAGCGTTGCCATAAAGCCGTCGTGCTTCCACCCGCCATGGAGTACCGGTGTATGGTTTTGGCCTCACTGCGTCAGAGACAAGTTTGGTCCTTTGTTGCAGCTAGCCGAGACCATTGAAAGTAGCCGCCAACATCTTGCCTTTCCGCTGACCGAGTTCGTTGCGAAGCCTAGCTGTTGCCCTTGCCAAGTTGCAGATCTCTTTGCTGTGAAGCTTGGATTTGAGGGGGAGATGCTGTTGCCGCGTCTCACTGCCGAGGCCGAGCTCTGAGGGTGAGTAACCTATCCAGGAGCTTTGGAGGTCTGCCAACGTGTTGTCACCGTGAAGTGCTGCCCTATTGCAGGAAATGGGAAGTCGGCCCTCGCTGCTGTGAAAGAGGGCTGCCGAAGCTCTGTCTACATGCTTGCCGAAGGGAGTTGTTGCTGCCTTTAGAACGTCCTTTGCCTTGCCACTACCGTCCCACTTGTCACCGCTGCTTACTGCCATGAGGCATCAGATGTCGCTTGCTGCTTCGATATCTCTCTGATCGCCGTCGTCGTGAAGTGAAGAGTTGTCTTCAGAGTCCAGGCTAACCAAGTACTTGGCACAACCCGAAGCCTAGCCTCTCACTGCCAATGTGCTTGTGCCGGAGCAGAGTTATGCCGAAGACGGGAAACCCATTGCCTTGCCGCCATTTGCTCTCATCTAAGCCTTACTCTTGTACCACTAAATCAAGGAAAGGGGATTGCCGGAGTGCCGTTTGTTGCTGCCTTGTTGCTATCGTGAAGCCCGCCAAGGAGAAGTGCCTTCCTCTGTGCCGGTGCAATGGTTGTGCTTGCAGAACTTGCTTTGCCGGTGGTGCGCCCAAGGAAGAGCCCAAGCGTTAGATATAGGTGACTTGCCTACTATCACGGGGCTTCCCTTAGAGTAGAATTTTACGTCCTAAAAGACACCACGTACGGTGTATTCTTCTTCTAGAAATACCAGCCAACCTCAAGTACACAACGAAAACCAGTCATTGCGATCTTGAAAACAACAACACCAACATATATCACCACCGAACTCCCGGTTGCACCCGACCTAATGCGTCTAACAGGCTATCAGTTACCGGTAAACAGCAATTCAACCCAATCAACACACGCACATACGATACCGATAAATCAACAATACAAGTACCGCTACGCCAAGTAAATACCCAGCACAACCGACACCACCAATACCGCTACCCAACACACCGTACGTCGAGTTCTAAGAATCCCACCGAACTCGACTGAGCAACCAAACCGGATGTTGACTTTGGTCTATTACAAAACCTCGATTCCAACTTTTATTTCAAACAATGAATAAAGGAATATAAAAGCAATCACACCCTTTACTACTTGCACGTTGTGGTCATGTAAACCCCACAACTTTGGCCTCCTATCCAACAAGAACACAATGAGAATTAAGAGAAACCCCTCTCACATATAATCCTAACCACACAACCTCAAGTCTCACACCCATTGGATCGACTTGTCACATGCAATTCACTCAAATATGAAAAATACTAAGGTTGCCGAATAGGTATTGTGTACCTCGATCTCTTGGATGATGACTACTCCAAGCAATATGTAAAGTTCTAGCCCTTCGACGTGAAGGCCTGGCTACAGCAACTCCACCACCCGCACTGGATCTCGGCAAGTACTTCTCCATGCAGCACTTCCACACAATCTCCCACTCATTCTCTCCACAACTTGAGTTTATCTCCCCAAAGTACAGAAAACCAATTGTCGTCCCCTTTCTTTGAAGGCGCCAACAGATATATGTAAATATTTGCTCGTGTTTATCTTGAAGTCTCCAAGATACTCCTTAGATCTGATTCATCTTTATTTCTAAGGATGTTGCCTTATCCAATTCGCCATTGGATAGAAGATCCCGAATCTTGACATGATCGTTATCTTCAAGTCGGCTGCACTGCTGGCCTCAAGATCCACCCATGGCTCGACCAATTCTAACAATCGAACCCAAGAGTTCCACCTTCTCGGTGTTGTGGCAATTTCCTACCATAATGCCGAAACTCGAGTACCACTACTCTTCGGCACTCAACACCTCATGGGATTGGGTACCGATCCAAATAACAGTATCCAATTACCGATCTCGCTCCAACATACCGCTATCGGGTACCAGTCACCACTCCTGCATATCGGTACTTGCTACCAATAGACACTCCATACCACACCATGTGCTGGGACTGTGCTCGATCGAACATGCTGACTGCTCCAAATACCGGTACGCACTAGTGCTGGCTCTTGGTACCACTACCGATCACCGCACGCGCTACCCGTACCTACCGCAACCCAGTGCCGCTACACATATCGATCATGCCTAGACCTGGTACCGCTAGTTGCTTGGTACCACTCTACATGCGCTCGGCACTGGTAATTGATCACACCTAGTCCTCGCTCGGTACACTTGATCGGTCACGCACGACCCATGCTTGTGACGCCTAGCCGATAGTGCTCGGCCACCAGCACCTTGCTACCGCTGCATCACGAACTAGCACCCGTCATGAGGTCTCTTGGTCCCATCACGACCCCATGCTTAGTACAACATCACCAATACGTAGGCCGCATGGACTACCGCTCCCGACAGTCTCATGCATCAGGTTTCACATCTGTAACTCAACATGGATTAGTGTGGTAAGTTGTTTTCACCACTGAGATGGCTCTAACCATCCCTCTTGGACATGGGAACCCTAGAAACAACCACCAAATCCTAGTCTTGTCTCGGCTTATGGACTAGACCTGTGACAGTTCTCCCCCACCAATGAGAGCTGATGTCCTCATCGGAAGGTTAAGTCCCTCCCAATACTTCCTGATCCTCCTCTCGAATTGCCATAAGTCCTTCTCACGCTCCCAGCTACCCTCGCTTCTCGGTTCCCCTCTCTTCTTGATAAGATACTCCGTCCTCTCATATGTAGCACCCCGGCCGACTCTTCTGTGCTACAAAATTTTCCCCACCTTCTTCTCATATTGTTGCCGACAGTAGGTGGAGCTCTTCGGACGAGCTCTCCTCGGATTGACCACATCCTCATGGAATGGTTTAACAAAGCTAACATGGAATGTGGGTGGATCTTGTACCTCTCGGGAAGCTTTAACCGGTATGCCACGTTCCTAACTACCTTCTCCACCTCAAATGGACCATTGTACCATTGCAACAAGGCCTTGTGCACTTTGGTACTCTTGAGCTTCTTCCAGATCTGTGGTGTGAGCTTCAGCATTGCTTGGTCCCCTACACTGAATGACAATGGTCTCCTCTTCAAGTCCGCATACTTCTTCATTCGGTGTGCTGCTTTGGCCAATGAGTCCACTGCATCCCCAAACAAGACCTATCGATCCCTAGCAAACCTATACGCAGCTGAACACTTCACTCCATGCCCCAACAGAGCAACCTCTTGTGGTGTTAGAGGTTGATTACCTATCGCAACCTCGAATGGACTAAGCCCCGTAGCGGAAGAATGATGTAGATTTTATCTAAACTGCATCGCATAAAGAAGTTCCAACCAATTCGACTGGCCGGCTGTGACAAAATGCCGCAAGTACTCCTCAAGTAAAGCATTCGTCCTCTCAGTCTGACCATCAGTTTGAGGATGGTTAGCAGTAGAGAAATTCAACTTGCTCCCTAGCAGCCCGAACAATCCCATTTAGAATCGACCTGTGAATCTAGCGTCTTGGCCACTCACCAAATCCGCCGGAACTCCAAAGTGTAAGAACAAATCAGCAGCCTTCTCTGCTAAGCATGCATGTGGTGCTGCTGCAAACACGGCATATTTTGAGAATCGATCCACTACCACAAACACTGAAGACATCCCCCTAACATTGGGAAATCATGACACGAAGTCTAACAAAACTGAACTCCACGGTCTCGTCGGTGTGGGTAGGGGTTGCAACAAACCAGGCTCTAGTCTTCGTTCCACCTTATCCTATTGACATACTAAACAGGACCTCACGAAAGCTTCTATATCAGCCTCTATCCTAGGCCAATAGTATACTCGTGACATGAGTGCATACATCTGGTCCCTCCTTGGATGTCCTGCCCATTGGGTATCATGGGACTCCTCTATGAACTTTTGTCTGAGTCTACCAGTAGGAATGTATAAACATCCCCCACTGGCATAGACTAAACCATCATCCAACCAGTACTTACGAATCAATCCCTCACTGATCCTATCAACAAGCGTTTTGTACTCTGGATCACCCTGTGCTAACTCCCTGGCCTGCTTCAGCAGCTCGGTTTCTACCTCTATCAAGGCCGCCACCATCTCTAAGTTCTTCCTACTCAGTGCATCCGCCACCTGATTGGATCTACCTAGTTGGTACAGCCACTCGAAGTCATACTCCGCAAGAAACTCCTACCATCTTGCTTCTCGTGGAGACAATTTCTACTGGGTCTTGCAGAAAGTGTTCGCAACATTGTCTGTGATCCCCACAAACCTTGGTCCTAGCAAGTACACACGCCAAACCCTGAGACAATGTACTACCGCCAACATTTCTTTCTCGTGTGTAGAATACCTGGTTTTGGCTTCTTTTAGCTTCTAGCTCTCAAAAGCCACAGGATTCCCATCCTGCTGTAGTACTCCTCCTACGACTTGATCTGAGGCATTTGTCACTACCTCAAATGGTGGACTAAAATCCGGCAATTTCAGAATTGGTTCAGATGATATCGCTACTTTCAACTGCTCAAAAGCTGCTTGGCACGGCTCTGACCATGCCCATGACCGATTCTTCCTCAACAGATCAGTGAGTGGTGATACAATATGGCTATACCCATGTATGAACTTCCGTTAATAATTGGTCAACCCTAGGAAGCTCCTCAACTCCATCACCCTCGTCGGCTTGGGCCACTCCGTTATGGCTTTCACCTTGGATTCTGACATACACACCTCACCATGGCCAATCTAATGCCTTAGGAAACTGATCTCCCTCAGGCCAAACTTACATTTCTCCTCCTTCACGAAGAGTTGTTGTTCCCTTAGCCGTTCCAATACCTGCTTCACATGACCCCAATGCTCCTCCTCGGACACACTGTAAATGACTATGTCATCCAAATACACAACCACAAACTTTTCAATGAAGTCTTGGAACACATCATTCATCGGGTTGCAAAATGTAGCTGGAGCATTCGTTAGTCTGAATGGCATTACGAGAAACTCAAATAGCCCATACCTCGTAACCATTGCCATCTTCGGGATGTCCTCCGTCATGATCCGGACCTGCCAATACCTCGACCTCAGGTCTAACTTTGTAAAGACTCTCACTCTACTCAGTCTGTCAAACAAGTTAGCTATAAGTGGAACTGGGTACTTATCCTTCACTATCACCTTGTTCAGTTCCCTGTAATCGACACATAGTCTGAATGTACCATCTATCTTTTCTTGGAAAAGAACCGGTGCTCCATATGGTGTAGTTGATGGCTGTATCTTCCCCGAATCTAGCAGTTCTCCCAACTAGATTTTCAGCTATGTGAGTTCTCTCGGCAACATCCTATATGGCACCTTAGCTGGTGCTCTCATCCTTGGCTCCAGCTTCATCCGGTGTTCGACCGCTCATTTAAGAGGTAAACCATTTGGCAGCTCTGACGGCATCACATCAGAGCATTCCTCCAGCAAGCCACTCAAGAAATCAGGCACCGCCACCACATGATCCGGACTGGTCTCAACCATTGCAACAAGATAGGTCAAGTTACCTCATTTGCACCCTCGAGCTAGTTGCATTACTAATAGCTGCTCTCCACCGAAAGTACGCCTGAAGGTCCTCCTTGATAGTGAACGAAGCTTGCACCTGCTCGGTCCATTATTAGTATACCTCCAAGTTGTGGAAAAACTCCCACTCCAGCAATACGCATGAAAGCATTCCCTAGAATAAGTTCGAAGTCATCCATCTTGATCACCATCAAGTCCACCCTGCCCTCATACTCCCCCAAGCTAATCCGGACGTTCTTGGAGATTCCTCCACTTGTCTAGCCTGCGAGTTCACTGCCTTGATCTCGCTCGTGTTGAGTCCAACTTTCAGCCCTAGTTTCGTAGCTATCTCCTTTGAAACAAAACTGTGTGTCGCACTAGTGTCTATCAAGGCTAAAACTTTCCTCCACCACAACCGGCACAAACATCAGCTCAGCTCCCCTTGGAGCTATACGTCCAGCTCTCATCGCCCTGAGTATCTGAAGGGTTGATGCTAGAGAAGAAGGACCTGCCTCCTCCTGATGGTTGTCTGCAAACTGCCACCAAGGCACTGATCTTGCCCTTGTTCAGACAATCTCTCATTCGATGAGGCCCATTGCACAAGAAACACCCGGACTGCTTAGCCTCAGGACCGTGGCTGTTATCAGCTGGCCGAAAGTTGAAGTCCTTCTTTGTAACACCCCGATCCGGTTCACTCTCAACTCGAACCGGTACCATTACAATGGATCGAACTACTCATAAATCGATTAATTTGGTTGACCCACAACCTAAAAGGCTACAGTATAACCCTCTCGGCATCTCAAGATGGAGTACGCCACTAATGCACAAAAAATGTATGAATGAAATGAAAAACCCTAGCAGGACTCTATATGAATGCCATGACGACTGCTCTGAAAGCTAAACCGACTTGAACCACGGTCGAACCGACCGGCTAACCTCTATAAAACCCTGACTCAAGTCACGGGTTTTACATTCTTCTTCTTCCACTTCGGCTTCGGCTTTGCCTTCCCCTCACGCTGGTTGTCACGGCCTGCCTTTGGTTTCCTTGTTGGGTCCTCATTTTTACCACCCGATAGAGATTTGAAGTCCACCAAAGCATCTGCAACTACCAACGCCGCTGGTAAATCCTGTACCTTCTGCCTCTTCAGCTCCATTTGTGCCCACGGCTACAAACCACTGATAAAGTTAAACAACTTGTCATCCTCATACATTTTTTTAATATCCAAGAGACATGAGCTAAATTCCTTGACGTACTCCCGAATTGTGCCTATCTGTCTCAATTTCTTTAGACAATCTCTTGCCACCCATGTAATATTAGTTGTCAAGAATTGTTCCCATAGCTCTCTCTTCAAGAACTCCCAAGTCTCTATTCTGGGATGACTAGCATTCTCATCTTCCTCGGTGCGTGTTCGATATTACAACTTGGCGTCCCTAGACATAAACATACTAGCCATAGAAACCTGCATATCATTGGGAACCTTCGCGGTAGTGAAATACTCTTGCATGTCTCAGATGAAGTTTTCTAGATCCTTGGCTGATCTGTTATCCTCAAACTTCTTCGACTCTGGCACTTTAAACCTTCCCGGAACTGAGTTATCACCATCTGCCACACGGTCAGTACCACCCGGCTAAGTCTGCGCTAGAAACCCTCGCTTCAGCAATTCCACATCTGTTTGCAAGTTCTCATACACATCCTTGAGATGTCCCAATATCTTAGTTGTCTCTCCTGCATGACTGCATTCAGCAAATTGTGGTCCCACCCGAGCACTCAAGTCCCTCATCCCTTCAGCTAGGGACTGCAATCAGTCATAGATAGTGTGAGCATCACTATCAATCGGCCCACCTATCATCAACTCCAGCCTTGCAACTCTATCCCTCAGAGCTTCGGCACGTGTATCCATTGTTGTTTGAACACCCCGGTAGTGTGGAGGCCTTTCCCTTGAAAGTTGTGAATATGTTGCACAAACCTTCCTCCTGAATCACACCTCAGCCCGAACTCCAAATTTGCAGATTTGTACTTGAACTTAGGTTGAAACATAGCTATGATACCTGCTGTCACGGGGCTTCCCTTAGGGTAGAATTTTTTGCCCTAAAAGACACCACGTGGGGCGTATTCCCCTCCTAGAAATACCCGCCAACCTTAAGTACGCAATGAAAACCAGTCACTGCGATCCTGAAAATAGCAACACCAACATATATCACCACCGAACTGCCGGTCACACCAGAACTACCTAGTGCATCCAACAGGCTATCGGTTACTGGTAAACAACAATTCAACCCAATCAACACACGCACATGCAATACAAATAAATCACCAACACAAGTACCGCTGCGTCAAGTTAATACCCAACACACCCGACACCACCGACACCGCTACCCAACACATGGTACATCGAGTTCTCAGAATCCCACCAAACTCGACCGAGCAACCAAATCCGATGTCGACTCTGGTCTATTATGGAACCTCGATTCCAACCTTTATTTCAAAAAATAAACAAAGGAATACAAAAGCAATCACACCCCTGAATATTTGCATGTTGTGGACATGAAAACCCCACAACGTTGGTCTCCTATCCAACAAGAAGACAGTCAGAACTAAGAGAAACCCCTCTCACATATAATCCTCACCACACAACCCCATGTCTCACCCCTTGGATCGACTTGTCACATGCAATTCACTCAAATATGAAAAACACTAAGGTTGCCGAACAAGTATTGTGTACCTTGATCTCTTGGATGACGACTACTCCAAGCAATATGTGAAGTTCCAGCCCTTCAACGTGAAGGCCTGGCTACAGCAACTCCACCATCCGCACTGGATCTCGGAAACTGCTTCTCCATGCAGCACTTCCACACAATCTCCCACTCGTTCTCTCCACAACTTGAGTTTCTCTCCTCAAAGTGCATAAAACCAATTGTTGTCCCCTTTCCTTGAAGGCGCCAACAGATATATGTAAATATTTGCCGGTGTTTATCTTGAAGTCTCCAAGATACTTCTTAAATCAGATTCATCTTTATCTCTAAGGATGTTGCCTTATCCAATTTGCCATTGAATAGAAGATCCCGAATCTTGCCATGATCGTTATCTTCAAGTCGGCTGTACCGCTGGCCTCAAGCTCCACCCATGGCTCGACCAATTCCAGCAATCGAACCCAAGAGTTCCACCCTCCCGATGTTGTGGCAATTTCTGACCAGAATGCCGGAACTCGAGTACTGCTACTCATCAGCACTAAACACTGCACATGACGGGGAACCAATCCAAATATCGGTATCCAGTTATCGATCACGCTCCAACATACCGCTATCGGGTACCGGTCACCACTCCTGCGTATCGGTACTTGCTACCGATGGACGCTCCATACAGCACCATGTACTGGGACCGTGCTCGCTCGAACATGCTGACCGTTCCATACAACACACGCATGACCCATGCTCATGACACCTAGTCGATGGTGCTCGGTCACCAGCACCTGGCTACCACTACATCACGAATTAGCATCCGTCATGAGGTCTCTTGTTCCCATCACAGCCCCATGCTCGGTACAACATCACCAATGCATGGGCCGCATGGACTGCCACTCCCGACAGTCTCGTGCACCAGGTTCCACACCTGGAACTCAACATGGATTAGTGTGGTAAGTTGTTTTCACTACTGAGATGGCTCCAACCACCCCTCTTGGACATAAGAACCCTAGGAATAACCATCAAATCCTAGTCCCGTATTGTCCTATGGACTAGACCTGTAACACCTACCACCTTAAGCCTGGGTGCGTCTAAACTTGCTGATGTGTCAACCCACTTGTTTTAGACCCAAGCCCAGTTGGTCGTTCTGTTCGGAGCCCATTAAGCCCATTGCTAGACCAGGCCACTAAAGCTCAAGGCCAAGCCTAGGCCCATCAGCAGCGAGCCCACATTGCAAGAAGGCGAACCAACTTAGATTGTTCGGTTCAACTCGGATTTTAAATTGGATTTTATTTAGAGACTTTCCCGCACTTGCATTCTACGTGAAATTTGGTACCATTCCGTTTCTATGCACCATATGACTGCGTTAGCAAGGTCTCAAGATTGAAACGGTAGAACTTGGAGCTTTAAATTTGGGCACACATTTTGAATCAGGGTTTAAAGTGGCAAAAGATCAACTAAGTTTTGTAATTTATAAAGGAATAGAAGATTAATAAATTATGAGTACCAATCTCACTGTTGGCTGATTTAGGAATTTGAGTTGAACCCTACGAAACTACGTAAAAACTTTCGTGTATTATTCCTTACTTGTGGTATTTTAATTTTATTTTTATCGTATTATTTCTTTATATGAAAATGACATCTTAGTCCTATTGAACCCTCTGACTCGACATGAAGTGTAGACTTAATCGCTGGTGGAGTAAAATTTATAAAAAAATTAGTAATCATATAAATATACGCTGTAAAATCTCTTCACAAAAAATTCCTCTACTTTTTGTGTTTTTTATAAGAAAATAATGAAGATGAAATGGGAAGCTTTGCATCTTACCATGAAATACCCTAAAAATGGATAACATTTTAATTTATGATCAATACTTTAGATATGAATTATTATATATAGATTTCATATATTTTTTATTTCTTTTAAGCTAACCAAACGAAACCCTAATCGAATGCCAGCCCGAAAACTAATTAAACCCTATTTTCTTCATATTAAACTGCAAATTCACACACAGTCCAATGGTAAAAAAAAAATTCTGATATTTACTCTTTTGCAAATTAATTTACAAATCCACTAATTAAGCCACAAGGCACTTTGCCAAGAAAATAATGAGAAGGCAAAACAACACTAACAACCAACTAGTACCAAATTATTCCTCCATTGTACTTTTAGGCGATCCATCCTCAAGTATTAAACATTTACATTGGCCCAGTACAAATATGTCAGGATACGCTAACATATATTGACTATACCATCAAATTTTGGCCAACATATCTTCCTCCAAGGAATCGCACCTTGACATTCAAACTCGAAAACGAAGAACAATGGGTACCACAAGTTGAGTAAGAAGGTTGCCACACAATCAATGACAAGTTGTAAAACTACCAGCTTAAGTAATCAGTCACTTCCATGAATGTACAAGCACAAAAGCATGGTGGTGCAACGGCGAAGGATGTAGAGACGAGAGCGCTGCTCCTTCACAATCTCTTTACATTTCTTAGAAAACCCATGCCAGCTTCTTTCTAATTTCTTCTGCTTTCTCATTGGAATCTTCTGTTCTTGCCTCTCGGCCATGGTAATCACAGTATAACCCCTTATACTACACTATGTACCCCAAAACTCCAATGATCAATAATTACTTCTTCACAGTAAGTAGTACTGTTGAGGTACATGCTGTCCTCAACACATATATACAGCTACAGCTTGCAAACTGTAGGAATAAATGGTGTCTCTATTTCATTGTTTAAAAAGGAACCATGGTATGTATGTTCAAGTAAGTGCATGAACATTGGTGCAAATTTGAGAAGCAGGGATGCAAAATAATGGGGTGATGTTGAGGCAGGAGAGGCAATTGGGTTGGTGAGGGAGCATGGTGTTGGGGGGAGGATGCAGTGTTGAGGGGGCAAAAGATCCGGATTCTCACTTCTCACGAGGCTGGTTTGTGTTTGTGTGCATACTGGTAAGTGGTAACTACAATTTGGTTTTCTTAATTCCAAGTATATAGGCTGCAGTAAACATACATTTTCACAGCTTGTATCCTGATCATTTGGCAAGCCAATGAACTGCTCAGATTTTAATCCATATTCAATGTTGTTTGTCTCCCCATATCATCTTCAAAGAAATAGCACTTGGGTAAGATACATATAAGATGCTCACTTCTCAAATAAAGCGTCAAGAGTATTTCATCAAAAGCCAAATACATCAAATGACAGTAGCAAGTAATTTCTATGAAGATGGGATGGCCAAGTGGTGAGTACCCACATCATAAAAACAATTCATGAATCTGAAAACATACTTGAGAAGTTAAACAAGTCAGAATTTATCATTGCCTCTTGCATTTCACCTTGAAGTGCTGGATGGTACTGCCCTTTAGAAACTCTGTGGAGACGAAGATCGAGGAGCATGAACATGATCTTGTATTTTATTGCGCACTGACCGAGGATGATCTTGTATTTGATCTGGGCATTATCTTGCTCAAGCTGTCTTTGGGACTAATCAATGAACAAGACAAAGAGGGACCTGGGCTTCTAAGCATGCACATTTCTTCCGTAGTACGTGAGTAATATTATGAACCAGTAGCTTGCATGTGTTGTTATAGCCTTAAACGCTCTTGCCTAGAAACTTTTCATCTCTGTTTCCCTCGTATAAGAGATTCAAAGATCACATTCTACCAGAATTTATAGGAAAACCTGGACTACGATATACTGGAAATTAATTCACAAGTTACTAAAAACTTTTTATTGCTTGATTGCTAGCACAATTACAATGTTGAGTGAAGTGGTTGGTTATACAGAATATGACACAAATTTTATACACAACATCTAAAGGTAATACACCATTTACTAACGTGTAAAATGCCCACCATCGAGAGTAATTGATAGCAATACCGATTACTTTCGAACACTAGAACTACACCGATGAAATGCACGTCGGGTAGGTGGAGATATACCTAAAACCACTCCACATTGCACCTCGGATACAATCCAACATCAGTAGCAACAGTGGACACAGTTTGAAGTTCTTTTTGCACTTTAATCCTCTCATAAAACACTGAACAAGCTAGAGATTTGCATTTGATCCCACCGTCCGACAATCCTCCTCCACCACCACACTGCAGGCATATCTGCAAGGTAGCAGCAAAACATCCATTACTAGCAGTACTTAGTACTGAAACCATGGAGAATTTACCGGCAGTAGGGCTATCAGAAGTAACTCACAGAAAAAGTTTAAAAAACCATCAAAATTATGAAAAACTTACAGCTGCTAGGTGTTGCATATCCCTCTCCAACTTGGAAGTTTTTAACACCAACGCTGTAGCCAGAACAGGCTTGTTCGTGGAGCAGCTTTGGCACAAATATGAGGAAGACTGAACCAACTTACCACATAGGAAACAATCCTGCGACAAATAATAGGAATCTATCCTAGTCCTGCTTCCAATTGGCTTCCTAGCAATCCAGTTCTTATCATCATCAAACTCCTGCACAAAGGTTGCATCACCTACATTAAAATTGCGCTTAGGTACTGCTCGTTTAACTGGACGACGCATTTCGGAGAACCACTTGTGCAAGTCGACACCAAGCAATCCAAAAACACGCTGCAACGCAGGAATTATCTGCTTTCTGATGTAATAGATATCATTCAATCTATAAGGAGAATTGATATCTAGAAGTTCCAGGGGGTCCACAACCATATCAATGAGACGGGCTCCTGGTTCCCCATGGACTACAACATATGGTATCCGTTCTGCATACCGGGGCTCAGCCCTTGGATCAATTTTCATTGCTTTTGTGGCCACCAAGGCTGCAGGTGGGAGTGAATGGGCCCTGTAAGTGCCTAATCGGACTTCCTTTGAGAACACAAAATCCTGAAGAGTTACTTTTCCACAAAATATGCGTGTCCATTGACGCTCCAGATATTCCCTCACCTACTTATAAGATAAAGATTTATAATCCAATTATCAATAACCAAAAATCAGGAAGAAAAGAAAAGCACACAATAAAGTCAACCAAATAATGTTCTGCTTCACATATTTTGTACAAAAAAAAGAATTCAGGTACTATAAGCTGTGTATTCTATGTCATCATTTATTATTTTCCGCATCAAAACATTCATCAAGCTCCGTAGAGCAGAAATAAATCCCTGTGCCATCAAGGATGAAATACCTACCCAATGTACTTCGACAAGTTTAATTTCCCAACCATCATCAACAGTATCTTATCCCATAATATGAAATTATTACACTTGGTCCCGTTGGTTTGAAACTCCTTGTACTTCTATTCAGGTAATACATTTCCACAAATTCAGGCTACTGACATCAGAACCAAGGTTTTCGTTGGATAATGGGACCATGAAATGACCATGTCAAAAACAAGATTTCTTTGTGAACTTAGAGAGTCTTGCTTGAAAACTTCTGGAAAGTTGAATTTTATTTTAAGAAAAGACAATTTAAAAAGAATCAATTGCCTTCTTGTCTTGGAGAGATCTCAGCATTCTCCTCCCAAGAGATCTCCCACAATTGCCCCCTAAAATACGCTATAAGTATAAAGCTGTCCTAAATTATCTTCAGAAAAGCAGTTGTCTGGTTCCAAAAGTAAACTGGTCTACAGACATCAGGTCCACTTACTAATCTAGTTTGTCCATGCTATGCATGAAATAGCCACTTGCCCTCAAAGGCTACAGCTGTTGAGAAAGAGAATGTCTAATATTTATCTTAACACTCTCACACACGCAAAAAACATTTATTTTTCAGCCTTGCATGAGAAAAAATAGGAGAATTGCATCTGATCAGGTTTGAAGCCAATCCTTTGTCTCTAATACAATATTGAATTGCAAGTTATCATAAAATTTAAGCAGTTAAAGAAGAAAATTCAAATTTTATCTTCAACATTACGAAACCAAAATTTTAAACAGAAAACAAATTTTACCTGTCTAATAATGCATGCTTCTTCAAACAGAATAATTTTACAAAGCTGGACAGAAAATTATGACGATAGATAAAGTCGTGGGAGATAAGCAAACAAGTCAACAAAACCAAAAAATCTTATTGACCAGCAAGCAAAATACTTACAAGTGAAACATTGCAACTTTCAAACAGTATCCGCAATGACTGCTCCAGTATTTTTGCAACAGCACTACAGCTGTCCCTCCTAACCGTTTCTATTCCTTTAGCATCAAATATTGGCTCTACTTGGTCAGCTTTTTCATAGCTATATCCAACATAACGCTTCTTTGTAAGAAGAACACATGGGTAATATACTTTCTCCATTTTCAGGGTCACAGGAATGGGGTTGATAGCTGTTATCTCGGAAGCAATTTCCTGGCCAATTCTGAAGGCCTCTCTCAGTGTTCTCCCTTTAAGGAGAACAAACATGCTGAAAAAGATCAAAAGAAATTAGGATGAAATTTTTTCATGCATATAAGAATTAT
>JAVDBV010082543.1:0-31782 GCA_032619315.1 Piper longum | reverse complement strand
AAAAAAAAAAGGAATTATTACCGTCGAAATTTTGACATGAGCTGACAAAATCTGAAAAAATCTGATGAGGCTTCTTCCTTTTTGTCCCACCTAAAATAGTTTAACTGTTTAAAAAGGAAAGGCAAATTAGAAAAGCTTTTATCACCCATCCAAAATTGTTCAAAGGAAGTGAGAAATACATCATTGTCATGGCAGTATGTATTGTTGTTGCCCCCCTTCGTATGCCCACATTCGTCGCCCATATTGATCATGGGAACTCCCTACCAAGTGAAAAAATTCAGAGAATTAGAAGGCAGCTTTCTGAAAAGAATAGAAATCAGGAAACATAGACACCAGCTTTCTTGTGCCTCGTTAGAAAAGATTTATTTTTTTAAAATTTTGAAACACCAAAAGAAGAAGGCTTACTTGGGAAACCATTAGGCAAAGAAAGAAATTCCGCATCTGTCTTTTTCTCAATCTTTGGACCGAAAGACTTGCAAATTCACCTTCCTAACTTTGCCAATACATAGCCAATGAATTAAGTTATTAGGCAACTCAGGTGACAGAACATTTGTATCTGGCCAAATTGTATACCCCAAAAATGATAGAGAAGACAAGTTATAAAAACTAACCTGACCACAATTCCAGCTATTATTGTGATTTTCGCCATCATTATTATTCTCCCCGTTTGCTGAGTTATGTTTATTGTTGTAGGTCACCAGATCCGCTAATGTAAACCCATCATGTGCACAGACAAAGTTGATACTGTTCCATGGTTTCCGTCCCCCATCCTGATGAATAACTTGAGATGTGAAAGTGTGCCATTTAAAACAGTAATGATGATATATAATCACACAAATAGATTTCACCTGATATAAATGTGGGCTACCACAAAGACATTGGGCAAAGGCTCCAGAAAACCCATCTGTGCCCTTGATAAACTGCCGCACAATATCACGATACTGGAAAAAAAAAGAATTGTAACTAACACAAGAAAATGCATTTCATTTTTCATCTGCACTTTCTTAACTTACATTTCGCTTAAACAAACAAATTTATGTTCCAGCTTTTGGATAGACAAAATTGAACACATACACTACCCATTAACTTATCAGCATGTTTAAAGCATATTTATGATCCGTGGATTATAAATCAATTTCGTAATGAACTCACTTGTCCATTCCATTCCGACCAGATTCCAAAGTGAGGGAATGTTCCAACTTGATAAAGTCCACCCGCATCCCAAGCCTCAGCCATAAGCTGTTTTTGCAATGATATAAGGTTAAATCACTTCTTCGAACTGTATCATGTTATATTAGTCATAAAATCATAAAGCTTTAAGGTGTCAAATAACTTCTTAGAACTGTGTCATGAAATATTAGTCATATATTCATAAAGCTTTAAGGTGGACCTTTCACCCATGGAATTGGAACAATAGAGGGAATAAACTGAAAGAGCTATCTCAGTTATTTAGACCTCGATAAGTAGGAGTTGGGTAAGACAAAAATGCAGGGGATATATATTGAAATAGTTAAGATATAAAGCATTATAAAATGAGTCTTTCCAGAGAAATCATGTAAACAAATTGAATATTAGTTGCAATTACCTTAACCCCACTGAGAACTGGATCATTACTTATCATATCTATCAATGGAGGGTTGCTGAGAGGAGATCCAGTAGTTATCATGTTCCCTTCCACTGGACGCCCACATACATTAACTGCATCCCACAAGCTAAAGAGAAAAAAAAATGTTAGCAAGGAAGTTGCTGTCAAATATACAAATAAGGCTATGAATAGTCCAATAGACCACCTGCTACTCCTTGTCATGATAGATGCAAGATCAAAACGAAACCCATCCACATGCATTTCTGTCACCCAGTATCTGTTTCAAATGTTAAGTGACAGTAAAAATTATCAACAAAAAAATGCACAGGAGAAAGTCAGACAGATGTGCATCGGCATTGATATTCTTACAGGGTTTTGGATGCAGTAACTGATATATGATTAGGAGATGCAAATTTACTTTCTAAATGGGTTACAGATTAGCATATAATGCAAACCTAAGTATATGTGCCACTGACTACAATAGTTGAGATAAAGGAACGCAAACACAAGCTCCTGATCTAACCCGCAGCACATGTATTATTTCAATATTTTTGTTCCAGTTAAAAGAAAAAAATAAAGCACACAAACTTGCAGTTTTGAATCTAAGTATCCCATTGGTTAAATTTGACAAATTTAACAAAAAAATAGTGGCAATATACCTCAGGCAGTCAACAATAAATTGGCGGACAACAGGATGATTGCAGTTGAAGGTATTTCCACAGCCTGAATAATTGTAAAATTCCCCCTGCAAAGTTTAAATTATGACTTCATCAAACTATGTTCCAACCAAAGAGAATAGTTTTTCTTATGGTTGAGCATCTATTGACAAAGAGGTGGCCTTCAGTGACAATATATGCTATTATTTATGTCACTTCAAAGATCAGGCTTCTCTGACATTTTTTAGGGAAGCTACAATTAATTTTTATGCATATTTTTTTTCATAAAATAACAGGCTGAAGACATTTACATACCATGGGGGCAAGCATGTAATATACAGCATTATCAATTCCTCTGAATGAAAGGATGGGACCTTTCTCATTGCCTTCAGCTGTATGGTTAAAGACAACATCCAACAGTACCTGGCAAGATCAGATGAGTCAAAGCCATCAAAGTGTAAATTAAATTGCACTTGATTCGAATAACACACCTCTATTCCTCGTCTGTGAGCTTCTTTCACAAGTGTCTTAAACTCATTTATAGCAGTACAACCAGAATGACGTATTCCAGAAGATGAATACCTCAACATCGGTGAAAAGAAGTTTAATGTAGAATATCCCCAAAAATTTACCCTGTGATGAAGAAAATGATATCAAAAGATAAGAACAACTTTTGGCTAAATTAAGCCATTAAGTTCTCATTCATAAAGCTTTTGCTTTTAAAAAGAGTGAGTCTGGCTTTATATCAACATTATTATTAGGTAAAATACATTTGAAAATAGTTTTTACCTAACAAGAATTACACGTTCCAATAAAAACAAGAAGCCATCCATGGTAAGTTTCATAAATTAAAATTTTTTATATTCATAGACCTAAGCAAAATAACCTGTAGTTTATAACTTTTGCTTTTAATTTTTTTAAATTAAACTCTTCACAAAAAAATACAAATAGTATAGTTGTTCTGTATTCTACCATGTTAATGAATTTAAAGTAGCATAGTAGGCCAATTGTAAATTGTAATGAACGCAAAGCTGATGGAATTTAATAGACATGATGTAACTTCCCGATGCCTCTCACTTCTATGTACATCCACAAAACGGCAGCTGAAGTGGATTCACCTACTTGTAATCACCCATAGTAGAATTATAAGTGAAATACTCCAGCTCATTGAACTCATGGCAAGGCATCAGCTCTATACAATTCACACCAAGCTCCTGCAAAACTATGCATTATTGATCACAAATAACAAAATGAATGAGACGGGCATAAACTAACAGAAAAAGAAAATCCACTTCAAGATTGAGTTCTTTCCTAAGCAGTAAATTTCAAGCAAAAACTATTTATTTAAAATTTCATTATTAAGCAGAGTGCAAAGATATTCTAGAATGGTTAAAAATACATGTTTAAGCAAGCGTTTCATGGTAGTACCTTCATGTGGTCAAGCTTCTCTACTACGCCAAGATATGTCCCAGGGAAATTGGTCCTACTGGATTCATGCTGTGTGAAGCCACGAACATGCATTTCATAAATTACAAGGTCTTTTTGCGGATAAAGCAAAGGTAAATCTCCTTCCCAATCAAACTGCAAAGGAATTTCAAAAAACAAAAGGGCATATCAAATTAAGGTCAAGAGAAACTACGGTAATCCACAATAAAAGAAAGATAATATAGATTTTTGTAACCTCATCATCCTCAATAGTTGGTATCATTCCAGCCATTAAAGGCCAGCAACTACCTTCTGGCCCCAAGGCACCATATTTTCCACGGCTTATTACTGCCTACAAACAGATTTTACAATCACAGTGATTTCAATAACTAATAAAATAAAGATGCATCTGATTAATAGTCAAAACAGAAAGCAGACAATCATAAACTATACGTCTAAAATTTTTTGTGGTAATAAAGAAAATTAAACCCTAGTAGATGTAATACTAGACACTGATGAACCTTAGCATAGGGATCGACTAGGACTTTAGTATAATCGTAGTAATGCCCCTCTTTTGGAGAAAAACTTCCTTCAAACCTATAACCATACAGCATATCTCGGAAATCCCCTTTAAGAAGCACATGCCAAACATCTCCAGATTTGTTGGTTGAAGGGTCAAGTTCAATTTCTTCAGTTATTTTGTTCTGCATAAAGATAGGTACACAAACATCAAAGATAAGTTCATCTAGAAAGCAGCTAACTAAAGGATAGAAACAAAGAACTGTAACCTCTAAGAACTTTCAGTCAAGAGTGGCATGAATTGTATATTTAAACATTCCAGAGTAAAATTTCAAAGGCAGCCATAGAACTCTCAGTTTAAAAGTTGACATTGCAAAATAAGTATAAAACAATGGTATATAAAACCAATTACTACATGTAAAGAAAAGGAGAAAGATGTAGAAACGCACATTCTGCAAATCAGAGAGGCTAATAAGGCAGAGAATAGCAGACACAGCATTGCTGGAAAAAATTGCAAAGTTGATACCACCATCACAGGCGGTGGCACCAAACGGCAATGGATGTCCATTAAACACTTTAAACCTCTGTGAAACAGGCTTCTGGATGATAGCAGTTTTTGTCTCTAGACTCGCGCTTCTTGCATTAGTAGAAAATGATGGTTTCTGAACTGCACCCATTGCCTCGCTCCCCGTCATTCCTTTTGAGTGTGAACAACAACAAATACCACTTTTCAGTTTCCTTGATCGAATATGGCGTGAATTCTGAAATCTCCAACAGTATCCCTTAATCTGATCACAGTTGCTAGAGCGTAGAAAACAAGAACCACTCCTGGCCTGCGCCATCAACTCAAGATTTCAACTAAGCATACAACTCGCTACTTCACATTAACTTAAACCTGCAAGAAATACTCAAACATTCAACTTAAAATATCGAAAGTGAAAATAGAAATTGCGAAGCAAATACTCAAACTACTTGGCACAAAAAAAAACGCAGTTAAAAATTGCAACCAGGAAAATTCTCAGAAAAATCAAACTCATTTTGGTCTTACCAAAGGCTACAACTTCCCCAACAACTGTGGAATACCAGCCAAGCTAATTCACATCAAATTAAACCTGCAAACCGAAATCAAACATTCAAGTTTAAATGCAGAAGCCCAAAACAAAAGCAGAAAATTCAGCTATTCCAAAAAAAAAAACACTACGATTAAAAATCTTAACCATAAATTTTTCCACAAACTATATCTAAAAGCGTACTGACCATACCCAAGACTAAAACTTTAAGCAACAATTACGCATAAAATCAGCCACCTCAACTGGTGTAACTCAAGTAATTCCAACTCACAGCACCCAACACCCTGCAATTACAACGCAATCATCACGTCATGATAAAAAAAAAAGACAAAGACAACAAGAACTACATATGAAAAATAAAAAATAAAAATCATCCAAGCCACTTCATATTGGCTTAAACCTGGAAATTCCCAACATTCAACTGGCAATTCCGAAGTTGAAAACAGCAATTTGTGATCAAAATTCTACAACTCAACTACAAACGCCACAGTTAAAAATTTTCAACTATTAAAATTCCCACAAACTAAATCCAAAACCAAACTGATCTCACCAAAGACTTCAACTTTGCCAACAATTACTCAAAAAAACAACAACCTGAATTGTACAACTCAAGCACTCCCCTTTCACACCCCCAAACACCACAGCAACAACCGCATTGGTCACACAAACATCACGCCAGCATCAAACAACACCAAAAACAACTACAACGCCGATCAGAACACGCCTAATACATCAAATTCCACAAACAAACAATCGACACCACAGAGAACAATCACATGAGAACCAGAAATCGAACCATAAATCATGAAAAGACCATCAAATTGAAGCGCTATGAATGCAGAATTGTGTGAGATACCGGGGAGAAAGTTCAGGGGTGGAGGAGGATCCGATCGGAGCGGCGAAATTGGCGGCCTGTTCGTCGGTGCGGTGACGTGGATGGTATGCTTGTCTTTATCGGCACTTCTCTGTTCCCGCTCTCTTTTATCATCTCCAAATTCCTCTCTTCGATATGATAGTTTTCCCGATATAGGCAGTTGTATTAATTTTATGCCAAAATAGGGGCATGTTTATCTCTTTTTTATGTGCCTGGCAATTTTATGATTTTCGTCCAATGGGAGTCATCTAATTGATTGTTTTTATTAATATTTTTAAATTAAAATTATTAAAAAAATTATTTAACTAGTGAAAAATAAAAACACTAATTTAATTAATGTCTTGAATCAAAATAAAATTGAAATATTTATAGCTTATACATTATACAAGAAATAGATAGAAAATAATTTATTTTACTAAATCATTTGATGATGGTGTATAAAAGAATATTTAGATTTATAATAAAAAAGGTTGGTGTATATTTTTTCTTTTGAAAAAAAAAATATAGTTGTTAGTGTCTAAATAAATATCTGTTGCCTAACAGTTATACATATATGAAATAAATTATTATGGGTATCATATATTTTATTTGTTTCATACACGACAAATTAAAATAGCCCTTTACGTATGGAATGTGTATGCATGGAAATTTTGGTGTAAATAATCTATTATTTTAAAAAAAGAAGTAAATGTAAATTAATAAAAAATGATGGTCATTTAATAATTCATATAATATGATCACATTTAATCATATTTAATTAGTATTAAAATTTTGTTTTATATGTGCCATATATATAGCCATTTGCCAACCCCTTCTTAAGAAATAGTGTCTTTCTAGAAAATTCATTGCATTATCAAATGGCCCCACTAGCAATACTTCCTAAATGGGCTAAGTGGGAGGGATGTGGATTATTGTGTGGGAAACAACATTGCTGTTTTGGGCTAGTGGGCTCCTCATAAATGGGCCAAATTGGAGGCCAAGTCAGCTTTCCCCTTATGGAAAGAAGCCCATGCCATAATGGGCTAGTGGCCAACTCATTTAGTGGGCCTTTGGTTCTTTCTGGCTTGTTGGAATATGGTATCACTAATCACCCTTTTTTGCACCAATATTCTCCGTGTTTGAAAAGGATGTAGAACAATCAGGTAATAAATTGAGCACAACAAATTAGTTATTTTGGGTGATGGGCCATCTACAATTTCGCTCAATTAATCTTGTGGGATGTTTTTTTTCAATATTTGTTTGACTTGATGGATTGATAGAAGGTATAAGTGGGCTGGATTCATGGTTTATGTCAACAAAATTCCACAAGATCCATCTAATTAATTGACTTGTTAATCACTCAATTATGTGCCACATTGAGGACATTTGTCAGCTACATAAACAATTGTGTGGGGTGTGTGTGTATTGGCACGTGATGTTTAGTCATTATAATAAATGCTAATTGAATAACACAAATGAACAAGGCCTAGGAGAGTGGCCCATGGATCTTAAATATTTGGATAATCAAACTAAATTCAACCTTATTGTAAAACAATTGGATTGGTTCCTCCCAACTTAGTTTCACATCCGATCAACATATTAATAGGGATGTTTTGTGATCTTTAATTCAAGTTAAATATTTTGAAAAACTAATTTAAAATCATCAGTTGGACCAGGGCCGAGCAATTATAAATAAAATTAGATTTCAAATATTTAAACATATTCAGATTGATTTTAATTTAAGGTCGACAAGTACACTAGTATGGATATAGTGTGTAAAGAGTGAGAAATGGTAATGTGGTAATTGAAGGTGTTTGAAGATAATGGGCTGGCGGGAAAAATAGGACATGGGCCTGTTGAGAAACAGAGGATAAAAACAGAGTATGACAATTGTTAAAGGGATTGATTGTTAATGAATTCAGTTTTGTTTTGTTATCCTTTTACTTCTATCTACTTTTTAAGAAAATTCCTAAAAACTAGGAATTCGTCCTGCCCATTGGTTTTGTTCAATTCAGGAGTGTTCGATTCCCATTCCTTTTATTTTCTCCATAGCGCACTCGAAGCAGAACATCAAGTAGAGCAAGGGGAAGGACAACATCGCCGACGTTGGTGATGCAGAATATACCAGATTGGTATCAGAGCCAGGTGAGAGAGGTACAAATTTCTCCCCTAATGCTGAAGAATTAGCACATATTAGAAAGGTGCAAGATCATTTGCTATCTGCTTTCGCTGACATCTCTGCGAAATTCAAATTGCTGTTACAATCTAAAATTTGGGTAGTAGGGAATAGAGGAAATCTTAACAATCGAGAGGGAATTGGTACCTCAAATGCTAGGGTTTCTGCAATTGGGGTAGATGTCAGCAATCATGTGTAGGGCATCAACACCAATCTTCAACAACAGGAGCAAGTGTGGTCTTCAAGGAGTAGACAACCACAGTTGCATGGAATCCAGGGCAATCCCCATTTGGAAGAGCATACAATGTCTTTTGGTGGAAGGTTTCAGCAAGAAACTCCTAGATTCGGCATGGAGCATGTTCGACAGAATGCCCACGAGGAATTTTTGCATGTTCCTCCACTAGAAGACTGCTTGAAAGGATCCAAGATGACTTTTCCTAAATTTGATGGATCCAAAGATCCCATTTCTTGGTTCAGCAAGGCAAAGAAGTTCTTTAAATTGCATGGGATTAGTGACCAATTTCAGGTTGAGTTAGCGAGTTTCCATTTGGAAGATGATGCCCAGATCTGGTTTGATATATTGCAAGAACACCAGGGAACGCCCAGCTGGATTGAATTAAAAGAAGCTATGAACTTGCAATTTGGACCATCAGAGTATGAGGATTTCTATGGAGATCTAACCAGATTAGTCTAGGACTAGTCAGTGCAAGAATATACAATCCAGTTCAATAGGTTGGCAACTAGGGCTGGACATATGACAGAGAAGCAGAAAATCAGTAGCTATACCTGCGGTCTCAAGTCGTAGCTTCGCACGGAGGTAAAAGCAAGGAAACCTGACTTTGTTGGACGCCCAAGGTCTAGCCAGACATTTGGAGCAGCATGTGCACCAGAAACTTCTTGCATATGGGAAGCAGCTGAGAGGGAATTATCATTCTACAACTGCATCTTCTCTCAAGGAAACTAATGTATCAGTAGATTCTAAATTCAAAGGAGCTGAAACAAGTTGAAGGCTCAATGTTAAACAGTTGCAAGAAAGGAAAGACGCAGGCTTGTGTTTCAGATGTGATGATAAATTTGTGCTTGGACATAAGTGCAAGAAATTGTTTGTTATTGAAGTGGTACATGAGGAATAAGATTGTGAGGACAGTGAGGCGGAAGGGGATTCAATGATTCCGGCAATATCTCTTAATGTCTTGACAGGAACATCCAATACTAACACCATACGATTGTTAAGAAGAGTAGAAGGACATCAAGTGACTGTGCTCATCGATTTGGGAAGTTCCCACAACTTTATAAATGCAAGTTTAATCCAGAAATTAAAATTACCAGTGGAAACAAATAAAGCAATGAAAGTTCAAATTGCTAATAGTGAAAAAATGGAGTGTGGAGGTAAGTGTGACAGCATTGACCTAGATCTTCTAGGATACAAGGTAGTGACAGATTTCTTCATATTACAGATGGAAGAAATTGATATTGTTTTAGGTATTCAATGGCTTAAAATACTGGGATCAATACTTTGGAACTTTGAATCACTTACCATGTCCTTTAAGGAAAAAGAGAAAACCATATAGTTGCAAGGTCAGCTTGTTCCTCCTAATCAGTTGTGTGGAAAAAAACAGTTATCTCATTCGTTCAAGAAGAGAAAATAGGGGTTGTTAATGAATTTATAGGTGGTTGACAGCTGAAGTATGCAGCAGTTCAAACCAACTATATAAAGATTACAAGAGGATTAGCTGAACAAGGTACTGCAAGCATTTGAAATAGTTTTCTTAGTACCAAAGATTCTACCTCCAAGACGAATTCATGACCACCATGTCAAGTTGAAAGAAGGAACACCTTCAATTGCAGTCAAGCCCTATAGATATCCTTATTTCCAAAAGAATAAAATAGAGAGACAAGTAAAGAACTTACTTGAGGCCGGGGATAATTCAGCCAACATTAAGTCTGTATTCTGCTCCTGTGCTATTGATCAAAAAGAAAGATGAAAGTTGGAGAATGTGTGTAGACTATAGAGCTCTCAATAAGATGACTATTAAAGACAAATTTCTCATCCCCAACATCGATGAACTTTTAGATGAGTTACATGGTACAACATATTTCTTGAAATTAGATTTGAAATCAGGATATCATCAGATACGAAAGCATGAGGCTGATGTCGAAAAGACAACTTTTCGCACCCATCACGGACATTATGAATTTATAGTCATGCCTTTTGGATTATCCAATGCACCATCCACCTTCCAAACTTTAATGAATGAGGTATGCAGCCCTTATCTTAGAAAATTTATATTAGTTTTCTTTGACGACATTCTCATTTACAGCAAAAGTTGGGAAGAGCATTTTCATCATATTGAGCTGATTTTGAAAGAGAGACAAGTGTTCTTTTGCTTTCCACCAAATTTAATACTTGGGTCATATTATTTCTTGTGAGGGAGTTAGGGTGGACAAGGACAAGATTGGAGCTATTGAGAATTGGCCAATACCCAAGTCGATTAAAAGTATAAGAGCATTTTTGGGACTAGCAGGATATTATAGGAAGTTTATCAAGGGTTTTGCGGACATTGCTGTTCCATTAACTGATTTGCTGAAAAGGGACTCTTATCATTGGGATCAATTGGCAGAAGATTCTTTCATAAGTCTGAAACAGGCCCCTCACGACGGCACCTGTCCTTACTTTAACTAATTTCGCTCTTCCATTTGTGATCGAGTGTGATGCGAGTGGAGGAGGATTGGTGTTGTATTGGTGCAACTAAATCATCTGATGGCTTTCTTCAGTAAAGTTTTAAGTAGAAGGCATTTATTGTTGTCTACTTATAACAAGGAGATGATGGCTTTAGTATTGGTTGTCCAGAAATAGCGTCATTACTTATTGGGGAGAACATTTATCATTCGAACTGATCACTCCAGCCTTAAGTTCTTATGGGACTAGAAAATACACACAACAGCACAACAATAGTGACTTGTGAAGTTGTTGGGACATGACTTTATCATTGAATACAAACCAGGAAAAGAGAATAGGGTTGCGGATGCATTGTCTAGACAAACTAAAAAGGAACCACTTGCAGCAAATGATGACACAAAGGAGGACAATAACTCTATATCTTTAGTAGCTATTTCAATGGTAATACCATGCTGGATAGAGGTAATTAAACAAGATTATTCCACCAATTAACAATTGTCAAAGCTGCGATAAGAATGTGCTGACAATAACTTGTCTCCAAACTAGTCCTTGAAAGATGATCTTTTTTTTAATAAAAAATAGAATTTGTTTGAACTCTCGAATAAATATCATTCCTATTATCCTAAGGGAGTTTCATGATGGGACTCATGAAGGAATTCTGAAAACCTTAAAGAGGCTGCGAACAATTTTTTATTAGTTAAGGATGCATAAAGATGTTGTGACTCATTTGTAAATGTGTGAAACTTGTCAGAAATTTAAAAGCTCGACTTTAGCTCCAGCAGGCTTGCTACAACCGCTGCCTATTCTCTAACAGATATGGACTTTCATTAGCATGAACTTCATTAGTGGGCTGCCTAAGAGTAATGCAAAAGATGGCATTTTTGTAGTGGTGGACAGTCTTTCCAAATACAGCCACTTTCTTCCTATTGCTCACCCTTTCACAGCTCAATCCATTGCTAAATTGTTCTTTGAAGAAATTTTTAAATTACATGGAATGCCAACTTCTATAGTATGTGACAGGGATCCAACTTTTACAAGCTTTTTTTGGAAAAGTTGTTCAGCTTACAAGGTGTAGCGTTCAACTGTAGGTTAGCCTACCATTCTCAAACGAACGGTCAAACCAAAGCAATTAACAAGGTGCTTGAACAATACCTGCGATGTTTTTCAACAGATCAACCACACATTTGGACAAAATTGTTGCCTTGGACTGAATTCTATTACAACACTAGCTTCCAGACTGTAATACGCATGAGTCCCTTCAAGGTAGTCTACAACATGTCTTCTCCAACATTGCTTTCTTATCTTCCAGGAACAGCAAAAAGAGATGAAGTTGATGGCCTTCTTTGTAGCCGAGATCAATTGCTGTGATAACTAAGAGATAATTTAGCAGCGGCCCAATTGAGGATGAAGCACAATCACGATTTGAGGAGAAGAGATGTTGAATTTCAAGTCGGCTAGCAGGTGTATTTGAAGCTTCAACCTCGCAGACAACATACATTACACCCCCAAAAATCCAACAAACTTGTTGCCAAGTTTTATGGTCCATTTCCTATCATCCAACGAATTGGCCAGGTTGCTTACAAGCTGCAACTTCCTGCTACTTCCCAACTTCATGATGTTTTCCATGTTTCTCAATTGAAAGCTTCTGTCCTTGTTGATCTTCACATTCAACATTATTTACCGGTTGTACCACCTGAGTAATACGATGTCATTGTGTTCATGTATTCAAATTGTCATGTTTTTACAACCTTGAGGGCAAGGTTATTTTACAAAGAGAGGTAAATGGTATGGATATAGTGTGTAAAGAGTGAGAAAGGGTAGTGTGGTAATTAGACATGGGCATGTTGAGAAACAGCGGATAAAAATAGAATATGACGATTGTAAAAGGGATTGATTGTTAATGAATTCAGTTTTGTTTTGTTATCCTTTTACTTCTATCTACTTTTTAGGAGAATTCTTAGAAAGCTTCTGTCCCTATTGATCTTCATATTCAACATTATTTATCGGTTGTACCACCTGAGTAATACGATGTCATTGTGTTCATGTATTCAAATTGTCATGTTTTTATAACCTTGAGGGCAAGGTTATTTTACAAAGAGAGGTAAATGGTATGGATATAGTGTGTAAAGAGTGAGAAAGGGTAGTGTGGTAATTAGACATGGGCCTGTTGAGAAACAGAGGATAAAAATAGAATATGACGATTGTAAAAGGGATTGATTGTTAATGAATTCAGTTTTGTTTTGTTATTATTTTACTTCTATCTACTTTTTAGGAGAATTCTTAGAAACTAGAAATTCATCCTGCCCATTAGTTCAGTTCAATCTAAGAGTATTCGATTCCCATTCCTTTCATCTTCTCCATGGCGCCCTCGAAGCAGAGCATCAAGCAGAGCAAGGGGAAGGACAACGTCGCCGACGTTGGTGATGAAGAACATACCAATCCAGGAGTGTTCGATTCCCATTCCTTTCATCTTCTCCATAGTGCCCTCAAAGCAGAGCATCAAGCATAGCAAGGGGGAGGACAACGCCGTCGACGTTGGTGATGAAAAACATACCATACACTTACAATTCCTTACTAATAAATGATAATCTGCTTTGAAAAAAATAGCCATAGTTACCCTACTAATCATTCAAGCTTAGAAGGGCCATACGTAAAAATTCATAGTCAAATTCTCTCCCACATGCAGGCTAATTTATTGGATCAGGACTTGGATATTGTGAAAAACGGGTAATTTTCACCAAAGATAACTAGTTCATTATGAGAACTATTACCTAGATGACAAGCGTGAAAACTATTGTACTAAAAAATCACCCCAAGATAAAATTCCCAGGAAAGTTGGTGGGACAAGATAGTCCGCTAAAAAACCAACTCCTAGACAGAATTTTATCAAGACAAATAATATAAATAGCACAATAATTAACACCAACTATACCCGACAATAGCTATTAAATAGACAAGAAAAGAACAAGAACAAACACTAGAATTTAATGAGGTTCGGCAATTGCCTACGTCCTCAGACACTACGAAAATAATATTTCACTAAAGAGAAATATTACAAAGAGAGAAAGAACAAAGTATACAACATTGGAAACGCCCAATAGGGATGCCCATGGAGACCCAGTGATCGTTCATTGGTCATCACCAGTGATCAGGATGCTGGGTTTCCCGGTGGGAGTATCCAAAATTTTTTCAATTTATACATCAAAGATTACCATTCCAATAGGAAGGACTTGTGTATACGTGTATACTTATACATGATGTAGTACTATACAAGCCAAATACAAAAATCAATGTATGAAACCACAAAATCACTAATCAAAACATCCTCATTATCAGTAATCAATGTACCAACTTGCACGTCTTAACACTAAAAATATTTAACAAGTACACAATCATCTTAAAAACCGTACATGCAGCTGGCTAGAACAATCATCAAAGTACGACTCTCTCGTACTTTGAAGTTTGAGATAGCTCTTTGGAAAGATGTATATATTATATATACTACCATACAATAAGCTATATAGCTAGCATGGAGTAACCAACCTTGTTTTGACATGGTGCAATATAATCAGATAAATATATAGATCATGCACAGAAAGCATTGTAATATTGATAAACTAGGTGAGATCTGAGCAGTTGGGTTTTCATGTGATCCCATGTGACATAAGTTAGTTGCAGAGTTGGAGCAGTTTGCACCACTGTTGCGGCGGAAGCTAAGGAGCCATGGCAGTCCATTCAGTTCGAAACTTTGCCACATTTTACCGGTTATTTCTTACTTCCCCCTAGTCTTATCAATAGTGTTTAAAAGATTAATATAAATGACTCTAAATCAACTTCAAAATTATTAGTGTTTTTGAAGTTCGAATTTTGACGAATGGTAATTCTGAAGAAATGGCTAACTAAGCAGCATGACTGCATGCATTACTTCTCGAATTTCAAGTTATGAAAATCAATAAACGAACTGTTTGGATTGTGCTAAGTTGTGAGTGAAATGATTTGTAAGTTAAAACATCAAAATGAAACCTGAATCTAAAACCAACCAGAGAAAACTGGCTATATCATAACATGTTCTTCACATTCATGCTTGCCATTGCTCCATGTTCACTGTTGGCCACCCACTATTTGATCCACTTGTTCTTACAAGGCTAAACCATATCTGCTGCTTGTCTGGTTTTAGGCAGTTAATGTTCACCACCAAGAAGATATGAATGGAATTTAAATCAAACCATGCCAAGTACAATAGGTATACCAATGCTCTTCCTCAAGTTGAAGAATATATATATATGTTATTCTAAGCGTGCTTAAAAGTTGTGATAGGATGTGGTGCATTGTTATCACTCTCTTTGGTCAGTTATATATTTTAGTAATTTGCCATGAAAAATAATGTCTACATAGTGCACTTAAAAAAAATGATACAAAAATTGTCACTTCTATTTTCCATTGATAACCTCATATGAGCTTGGTTAGCTACAGGTTGCTAGTACATTTTGCAATTGCATTCACGAGATAGAGAAAAAGAATGGGGGACGAGAAGACCCAAGAAAAAAAAAATGTCAAACTGTTTGCATCATCTGCACAATGGCTTGTGAGGTTGATGGGGATTGCAAATCTCTGCTTCTGAAGGCCTGCAGCTATTAAAATCCATATCACCATTGAGCCCAAGCTCTTGCATGAAGAACACCTCCTTCTTGTCCTCCACCACCTTCAAGATCCTCTCAAAAAGCTCAACTTCACAGGGTATTCTGAGTGCCCCCTCATGCTGGAATCCAAACTCCTCCTCTGCTTCTCTAAGAAGCATCCCAAAGGCCCTATGGCTCAAGTACTCTGTTGGGATCACATACCTCTTCTTCTCCCTCCCCACACACACTGCCAAGGACCCCTTTGGCAAGGACATGGAGCTCTCTGAGAACGAGAGTGTCTTCTTGAGGAACTTCATGCTCTTGTTGCTGTTCTTGCTGCAGGTGGAATTGGCAACAGAAGGGGAAGGCTTTGGTGCAGTTGCCATCTTTCTCCATTTCTTGAGAATTTGTTGGAGCCTAACTATGTCACTGATCTTGTTTGATTTCTTGCCATCCATATTGATCCTGGGAAAGGAATTGAAGAAGATGTGATATCTTAGAAAGGATTGAAGTTGGTGTGATTTGATACACTAGTCTCGCCTCTATCAGATTTATAGATGGAGAGCTCAAGAGGTTACTACCAATTTGGTTGTTTGTTTAATGTATGCTCATATGGTCTAGATTAATGTACTAAAACTAATTTATTCAAGATTTTTCTAGTGTTGCCAGAGGAATCAAAACCGCTCAGGTTGTTTTGACTGTAATCTGTAATAAATAATATCAACTGACCATAATTTAATTCATATTTGTAATTGTAAGCTAGTGGTAAACTTCTACAGACTATTTAAAGACAAATATACTGCTAGCGGAGAGGCTTAGATGTGAAAATCTAGCTAGCCCATTAAAATCTGGAGGGATTAATTTCTTAATCTAACTATTATGTTTGTCAATTTTTCAAATAAAATAAAATAATAATAACATTAGACTCAAAAAACAGTTCTCATATTTAATATCTACTAGGGTAAAAACTAATAGATTAACAAAAGTGTGTTTATAAATCTGTAATTTAAATTAACCACTTTTTAAAAAATAATTTAAGCTTATTAATTTATACTTGACAAGGTAATTACAAATTATATCATAACTGACACAGAATCGTATTAGATGGTGACCTTGAATGGACATAGACTAGGCCATAAGTTGATAAAAGAAATTTCGATAATAAAATTTTTAGAGGTGGATAAAATAATGTAAGATCTCTCTAAAATTAGTCTCATAACTAATGTCTACTATTGTAAAATATAATATATTAGTAAGAGTTTACTTCTAGATTTTCCACCCTGATTAACCACCATTTTAGAAATGACTTAAGTCCATCATTTTATACTTGATCGAAATCATTGGTTTTTTTTTCTTTGATAACTGAAATAGTTTAGCCATAAATTACTTGAGCTTATCTTGTGTTGAGTTTAATTTTTAAAAAAGGTTTTCTCAACGTATTTTTACAAAAATAGGATTTCTATGATATTCCCATTCCAAAAGAAGAAGAAGATATGTTAGTAGTGGTAATTATATTTGCACCATTAGAAGATTTTTCATTTACTAAGGCAATTGTTCAAGTTTCAACTCCCACAACAACCACAGCAACAGGGGTATCTTTCTGCCAATAATGCTAACTCTGGATTTGTTAATGCTCAGCCTTGCAGGAATTGAGATTGCTTTGGTATCTGCATCTTTGATAAGTATTCAATATACATATTCAATGCTTGCTGCCATTAATATAAATCTTTGTTCTACTATTCTTCTTTTCTATTGGATTTGTGGTGCATAGAAGATCGTAAAAGATGGCCATCAGAAGGGTTCCATGTGAAGAGCCCTTCTCTTTCAAACCTAGTTGAGTGCAAATCAATACTCTCCAATTAAAATACCAACATGAATCTTTCGATGTATTTTAATTTTTTTGCCGCATAAATATTGATTACCGTTGAGTTTTTTTTTATCCTCATTTTCTTTAAAAGCTCAAGCTATTAGAAAATAAAAGGTTTGACTGTTCATGGTCACACTCTCATACCAATAAAAGGTTAGATAGTTGCATGCACGTCATTTTACTTAGTATCATGCACACACAATGTAAAACCCCCCAAAAAATAATTAAACTATTTTATTTAGAGTTTTGCAATTATACGACTTAGTGTTTTTATTATTAACGCGAAATTATCTCCGTATGCATGACCATGGAAAGATAGGTAAAGTGTGGACAACTAGAAGACTCTGTTATTGGGCTATTCTTTGTGTAGCAGTGAGATTTTGGTTCAATTTATTGGGCTTAAATTATTTTGAGCTAATATTTTATATTAAAATATTAAAAATTAAAAAAAATTTATAAAACATTTAGTTTCATATAGTAACACTTTACTTGTGACTCAAAATGGGCGGGGAGTTACACACAAACCCTAGGAGTCAAAAATACATTGGCCCTTATACCTAGATATGTTAAATTCTTGGTGTTGCTTCTTTACATCATCATTCTTCATGCAATAGAAGTAGCTTAAGAATATATTTTTATTTTTTATTGAAGATAATATCATTGCTTGAATAGTAAAAATTTTGCTTTCTTCGTTCAGCATTGTTAAACATAATATTAATTATGCTTAATATTGGGAATTTATCCCACCAAACCTCATGTCTATCTTTTATTATGAAATAGATGTGAATGAAAACCATAACTTGAAGGAAAGGTTTCGTATTTTTTTATAAATAAGACCCTTTTTAGAGAATTGATAAACATTTTAATTAATAAAGAATTAGTTTTTTTTATGATACTCTCTAAGACTTCCTATTTAAACTAAGTACTCAAATTTTCTCCATCTCTATTGAGATTTTTAACCGGCGAGAACATTTTCGATCTAATTCTGCTCAAGGTAGTACTCACATAATTATATTTTAACTAATTTATATTCATAATATTTTTCATTTTTTGTTCACTACCCTTTATAAATTTTTCATGAACTTAAAAGGAATCCAAGGAAGTCCACAGCTCCGTACAACATGAGATCCATGTGCAGCATCTGATATGGCCATATGATTGAATATATATTATATATATCTAATAACATGCATAGAACCTAAAAATATTAATAATAACATGCATAGATAGCATCAAAAAATGCAAGTCACTGGATGGTCAAGGGTCAATAGAAGGACAGGTTAATTACATATATGGTACAAGAAGAACTATAATCATTTTTTTATCACCAAGTTGAATTATATTACTTCAAGATTAAGTTTACATCGGCAACTACTTCAAAACTGGAATAACTGCAATTTGCATTAGAAAATATCATAATTTAATAAAAAGTCATGTGAGTTGTTGCCTAATTTATGAATTGTTAATTGCATTTAGTAACATTGTGGATTGTCGTTTGGATTGTTAATGCTTCATCAATCATAGAACTCAAGAACATGATAAACAACATGCCCAACTCTACATATTATTCAAACTAAGTGATGCTTGAAGATTTCTAAAGCTATTTTTGAGTCATTTGACACAGTGCATATTGGCTCAATGGCATGTGGGTATTGTTGGGTGGTGGTCAAATTTAGAGCTAAGATTTGAATGAGTTGTTTACAAGATGTTAATACTTAATTTGTCAAGCTTTTGTTTATATATCCACGCCATTTCCAGAGTAGAAAAAAAAAGGTTTGTCAGTGGCACACATTTGGTGATTAACATGGGAGCTGCACACGAGCATAAATGAACTGAAAAGAGATGAAGCAGCCCAGAAACTCAATTTGCAGATAGTGCATTTATTTTCTTCTCATCTACAAGCAGAAACTGGTGGATTTAAAAAAAGAAATTAATTAAATACTCAAAAATTTTCACAAATAATGCATATCACCCAAATCGAGGGGACCAAACAATTATATAAAAAAAAACCCATATTTGTTTTCACTTAAAGATGGTCAGATAAGATGATGCAGAGTGAGCTTGCTGTATATGCTGCAGACAAAGTTAAAAGATCAAAGTATCTATGTAACAGGTTTTCGCAGCAAGTGAACTGAACTGGGTCGATTTTACATGTTATGACATCTATACCAGAATCAAAGATCTGACAAAATGAATGCTTACATGTCATCAAATCTTGTAAGAAGAAGAAGAAACCAACACAAGGAAAACTGCATGCAGGAAGAAGCAAAAGAAAAACAACGCGTGGGTTATGCAGCTTCTTCCCCAATCAGTTTATGTTCCGAGTACCAAGATCGTATCATGTGTGGTCACTTCAACACTCACTTCAGTGTTTTCACCATTCAGTCTTCACAAGAAAAATTAAATTACACAACACATCAAAACAGTTTGTTTTGTTTTCTGCTTTACTGCTACTACCACATTAAAGACATCTACGAGCCGGTTAACCGAGAAGTTTGTATCAAAAGAATAAACACATGAAACCAAGAAGATCACATTAATCAAAAACCAAGCTTTTTTTTGCAAGAATTGGCCAAGAGAGGTGATGGCTGAGCCATTCGATGAGAAGCAAACTGCTCATGTGGAAGATGGATGAAAGTTCTCGATCATAATTTTCATGATATCTACTACACCTTGGGTTTGAAAATAGGAGGCGTTGGGAAGAGCAAGGCATAGATGTACGTGTAATATTGTTGGCCAAAGGAGTTCATAGTTATACGTGGCATGAATGAGTTGCCTGGAGTGTTCTGGACTCTAAGCCTAACTACTGTTCATGAGGACCTGCTACGGTAGTAGGAGGTCGGAATTCCGTGATCTTTAACCATTTTCTTTCAATCAAGAGGCGAAATGTGCTCAACTGGGTATGTTTCGTGGCTGTTATTAGAGGAGATGCAGAAAATATTAAGGTTGAAAAGAACTTAATATATGCCCTTCAAACATTTATTGGTAGATTTTTCTAGCATCCGGCCCTTCTTTGTAATAACCATCGAGGCCTACTTAAGTTTAATTTGTACAAAGTGATAAGTTTAATTATTTTTTAAAAAATAAATAATTAAAAGATTATAAACTTATCCTCACTAATATATTAAATCTTATTCTATTAAATATTGGACATGACACTAAATTTTTAAGGATCCATTTACCTTAAAAATTCTATCTGTAGAATTCCTTTTTATAACTTGTGAGCCTAATCAATTAAATTTGTCTAGACACACCACTATCTATCTAACATGGTTCTGAGTTAGCTCTGATATCATTTATATCGTCTAACCCAATTAATATAAATTAATAGGCTTAGTCATCTTTTTAAAAATAATTACTGAGTGGAAGATCATAAACTCATCTCATCCCCACTAAGATAATGATCTTGACTCGATAGGTATTGTATGTGAGACTATTTTTTTGAAAATATTATAATACTTATCAAGGTCGGCGAAGAAAATCCCATTACTTTGCCTTCAACTCTTTGACAAGCTGCTTTTAGAAAAAAAAAAAAGTCCATGGCAAGTTACACCTCTCTTACTATATGTTGATTAGTCTTTCCATCGACAAAATCATAAGCAAACTCAAAATCCACTAAGATTATGTGGTGCTAATGATTTAATAAATATCTTTATAGCTTCGGAATGTTTCAGTTGATACTCCTACTTATTATCTGGATATACCAAAAGCTACTACGAAATATTTCTTAATGGGTGAGACAAACTTTTCTATTTTGATTGATGATTTCTCTTTTCATCCGGGGAAAAGATCGAGCTTTAAAAAATAGTGAATAGTCTTATTAATATATAAATGAACAACTCTTTAGGAATTTTATTTGTGCCTGTAAGAATTGCGTTCAAGTATTCCCCAACCCCATTTTATTAATGGACTCCTTGCATATATAAAGTAGAATAGTTCGTTCAACAAATTCCTACCTCTATATCTATTTTCGAGATATTTAGATTTTTCAAAACTCCATCAATAAGCTAAAGAGAAATGTTATCCCCACTCAAACTAAGATATCACTTTAACTACAAGTGTATTGTGATCCTTTTGTTTAAATAACGATTAAAGTGAAGTAATTTATTTGCAAAAGGCACATGGTAAGAGATGGTATCTAGCTACTTAAGTGGGCATAAATATTTTGTAATACATATCTAAGAGTAAAAAATGAAGTCCATAAACTTGCCCAAAGATTTGTTCTAGTAAGTGCTACAACAAATTTACTGTAGCACTTCCACGATTGGTTTAAATTTTCTTAATTAGGGGTGTTTAAAATTTTAATTTTAATAACTAAGTTAACTACCTTCAATTAAAGAGATTTAAACCAAATCATACTACAACGAGTTTGTTTTGTACATCAAATCCTTAGCCCATAAACACACCCATCCTCCAAATTAATACCAAGAGAAGTCCTTTTAAAAAAAACGGAGAGAGAAGAAGACAATTTATTACTTGCCCTCATTACACCATAATTACACCAAATGCAAATTTATTACTTGCAACGTTTCCCTTGTATTAGACAATTTATTCATTTATTCATTGCACCCCAATTCCAATTCTTAAGTTCTGCCCCCTATGAGTACTTATGGTTCACATCTTTTCATTTCCCTAAACAAATAATTGTCACACACCTTTGAATAGATTAGTTCCTCCCAATTATCTTGGTTATATATAAATACATTATAATCTTCCACTTTTCCTTGTTAGAGGGGAAAAAGCCAAGCAACCGTCATACTTTGTCGCTTTACCGGCAACTTCACTATTCACTTGTATTTCGAAGCTTATGTTGTATGCATATTCATGTAGTTGGCCTGTTTACAGTGCTTGGTTGATTTTTATTTATTTATTGCATCTATTATTTATTAATTGTTGTTTATTCGCATGTTAGTATTTATTTGCACATCTCGTTGTTGTTGATGTTAAATATTGAGTTTTTGGTGTTAGTATTATTTATTTGTGATATTTTTTTCTTGATTGTTGATGTTGAACATTCACACACTATCATGCATCATTAAGAGTAGTTTATTTTAGTATTGAGATACGTTTGCTATTGTTCCTGAAGTTTGAACTTGTCGTAAGAACTTCAGGTCCGTTATAACTTGCTTTCTCATTTATTGCTTTTTAGTTGTAGGTATTAGTACGTTGTTGCATGTAAGTTTGCTATTAGTACACGTTGTTGCATGTATTCCTATTTGCTCATGCATTGCGCCTAGCAACCTTCCTCTCTTCTTTTTTTTGAAGGCAAATATGCTCAAGTTGTGTTGAAGTTGATTCTATGACAGGCAAGGAAGCCTTGTTTCTTAAGGATCCATATTTTGTGCCGTGTGTATTCTATGACATTATGGATGGGTATGAACAAAGGGAAAAAAATTTTAATTCACTTTTACTTTATAATGAAGAAAACGATGATACTGTTCTTCAGTTACCATGATTTTTGTTTTAGAAACTAAGGATTTATATTGTAAAAACTGTTAGTTTATATCTGCCATTGTTAGCCAGAAATATTTGCTAACTATTATGTGATAGGAAGCGGGTAACTTTCAGAATTTGATGGGAGTAAGAGTAGGATAGATGTCATCTCCTCTTACATAAGTCAGCTTTCACTATGGCAATTACGTTTTGAAAGTACATCAAGTCCAGTATTTCAATATTGCTTATGGATTTCAAAGGTTGTGAAGCTGATATCTTAGTTCTTTTAAAGTACAAGCTTTACATTATAATATAAATGCACATGCTCTTCATTTGGGTGGCTTATTTGTAATGTTAGAACATAGCAAATCGATAGTAACTGAGATGCCCTTCTCATGACCGCTAGAGAAAAAGATGTAATGATATTGTTAATAAGGCATCCTTATCATTCAATTTTCCCTAATGAAGGTTTTGGTAGAGAAGAGCTTCATTGTAAACATTATGTTTCCCATTTGTTTGAATTATCTTGAAACTTGATTGGCAGGATAGAACACAACAGCACATATGGTGTAGAATTCGTTGTTGTTTCATTTCCTTGTGCCAATTAAGGTTTCATATATTTCAAACAAATTATGGTAAGTATTATGTCGATGACGAAGCTCTTCTTCACTATAAGCTTCATTTGTAAAACCTGAATGCTAAGAACGCCTAACACATAATATCACATTCCTTTCTCTAGTATTCTACCATCGGTTTGCTATGTTCTAGCATTACCATTACCAATAATCCACAACGATATATAATTCTGAAAATTATCTGTTTCATATTAGACAATAGTTAGCAAATATTTCTGGCTAAAAATATCAGATATAATCCAACAATTTCTACAATATAGATTCTCAATTTTTTTAAAAATAAATCCTCAATAACTCTACAACAGCATTATGTTTATCTTCATTATAAGGTGGAGTGGGTTAGATTCTCTCTCCTTTGTACCCTTATATAATGTCATAAAATACATAGGGCCCTGAGTGTGCATCCTTATGAAACCATACTCTCTTATCAGTCGATGAATCAGTATTGATCAACAACTTGTTCTCGTAAAAATGTAAAAAATAAATAAATAAAATAAAATTGGAATGCATCCAATGTCAGACAATTCAACCAGTAAATAGGATGTCATCAAACATGATCATGATGCATTAATTAAAAACAAGAAAATAATTAAAAGTGAGTGCCGTTTACCATGATGCATCTTGTTGCATTTGATCATAGAAATTGTTAAGGAACTTGGGTTGAGTACCAAATTGAATTTCTTTCATAGGTATGCTGCTAATAAACCCTTATGTTCTCCAAAAAGAAATTTAAGTTTCATTTGTACTCACTTTGATTTTGAAATGGACCAGACCAGACCCTATTAACCAAAGGGACTTCCTTCATGGCATACAATATACAAGTAGAGTAGGAACAATCTACATTTTGGTTAGAGGTGCCTATTGATCGGGTTTAGTCGGGCATTGCTCATACTAAACCTATTTATTACCTTGAGCCCACATATTTTCTTAACCTAACCCAAACTCGGCCTAAACTCGACCATTTAAAACCTGGTTATGTTATAAAAAATTAAACTAAATGACATCATGAAAAATTAAATTAGAAATAATTATCTAAAAAATAAAGAGATTAAATAGACTAATAAATTTTTTTTGAAAACATATTAATTTTAAAATTTAAATTATATTAACTATAATTTTTGTTAAAAAATTTATATTATTAAATTTGAGTAATAAGTACTTGGTATCTGAAACCAAACGTGACCATTATAAAATGGGTACCCAATATTATAAAACCAAACCCGAGCATGTCATCAAGAAAAAAAATACTTTAATATCATATTTTTGAAAGTAAAAATTTATTACACCCTAATACGACTTAACTTGATATTAAATTTTGTATGTCATTAAGTTATTTTTGTCAAATCATCAATATTTTACCACTCACTATTATTAATATTAGAATTTATATATTTATATATACTTAATAAAATAATAAGTTAAGAAAAGAGTGTAAATTTTTTTTTGTTGATGATGTGTTTGCCACATCATCAATTTAAAACATAATCTTCGGTCACATTATCAATATTTAACAATTTTGTAACGGTGTTAGTAGTAAGTGGTGTAAGTGATTATTTTTTAAAAAAAGGGGTATAAGTAATCATTTTCTAAAAATAACATGTGTAAGTAATTATTTTTAAAAAGTAGAATTCAAGTGATAATTTGTGCTAAAGATGGTGTCTTATTTATGTCACATCAACAGAGATGTGCTACTATTAATTTTTTTTTTTAAGTTGATTCACTAGATGTGTTATAGTAGTCTCTGGTATCGTAATAAATAATAATAGAATATAAAGACGTTGAAATAAAGCAATTAGATTTAAGTTTCATATCGAACTCAAATATACATTAATATTTTGTACAATATAATTTTGAATAATTTATTTCTTATGTATTTTATTTGAAGTGACTAATGATTTGAGGATTTCTATTTTAGGTAAAAATAATTTAATTATTCTTCTAATAAGATTTTATCTTTTTTAACTTATTCATCATTTATTTTGTATAAATAAATAAGGTGAAAAAGCAACTCGTTGAACGAATTAAATAGTTTATCAGTTGAATTATGAGCATCAAGAATTTTAAACATTATCATCATTAAAGTTTATTTCTATGCTTTTAATTATATCATAAATCTTATTAAACACTCTCAAAGTTATTAAAAAAGGAAAAAAATGAAGTTTAATTTTCTCGGTATTGTAGCATATGTTGAACAAGCTTTTTAACAAAAATAAGTTAGAAGATATAATTATTGCAAAGATACTAAATAAGGAAATAATATAACTTAGAAAACAATAAAGAAGAAAATAAGAGATAGTTGTATCATGTATTATAACAACACTTAACACTAGTTGCAATGACAAGAACAACAAGCTTAAATCTTCATTATTACATTCTGAATGACATGAATGTTTAAAACTTAAATTTTCATCCTTACATTTAATGACGTGAACATTTAAAAAAATTTCTGATAAGTATAAAAAATTATTTTGGGGATGATAAAGCTTAAAATTTTCAAATGATAAAGCAGTGCTCACTCCTCATACTTAGCTCGACAAGTATCATAAGAATAGTCCACTTAAAATTGATTAAATAAAATACTATTAAAAAAATACCATAAGAGTATTAAAAAAATGGATCATAAGATTATATCTCTGTGATCACAAATGAAAAAATGTTAGATGGTTAGATGCCTTTTTGACAAACCCTCTCTCACCTTGAGACCATCAATTTTGAAATGTAATTGTTAAGTAAAGTTACTAATGATATTTAATAGATAATGCACAAATATTTGGTTAAATTGTTGAACTAGATTGGAGCGTAAACAACTACACAATTATTATTGTTGTTGAGAAATTTAATTTGCCATAACATAAATTTTCACATTTGTGATAAATAATTTTTAAGTCAAATAATAATAATATAATGATTCCAAAACATCATAAAGGTTACCAACCTTGCAATGCTCCTTTCATTTATCCTACAAGTTGTCAAGCATCCCATGTCCCAACCTCAATTGGAGAAATAAATTTTGTGTTTGTACTTTCAAACCGTAACTCAAATATAATACAAGTGAAAATTTATTTTTCCTCCTATTTTTATTAATAGGTGTATAGTGGCAAGTTGTATGTGGCCCTGCCACACTTATATAGCCACCACCCTATGATAGTACAACACAACAATCACATCACACGATCAATTGATACATTTGACATAATTCATCTCGCCTCACACATGAATTCTACCCTTACCCTCTACTTACGAAGATTAGAGTAGCCTATGGTACTTTTCACAGGTTTCATTCATATGTACGTCAAAGTTATTTAACCTTGGAACCCAATCATGCGAAGCATAACGTATCACATTCTACACGTAGAACACCTGTTTAATAATCCAATAAATAAAAACATTTATCATAAAATTTATACTGACTTTACAATCTACACAAGAAGTACAAGCCCTCATCCAAAGCTCGTCTTGACTCCCGTTGTTCATGCCTACAAATTTAAAATATCACTCGCAGATACAACCAAGTCTTGATTTACTAAATTGCATAGGTCTGTGACACTCTTACTCTCATACTAACGGTAACAACCCACCTTTCTCTGCAAAAACAAAAATTTTCTTTTCCCGTATAAAATTTGGATACAGTACGACATTTTGGCTAGTAAAAAGAGTTTCAACCATTAAAAAATACAACATAATAAAAATAACGTATTAAAATATTATAGGTTGTCTCTTCATTTAATAAGAGCCTACCATCTATTGTTATACACTAAATGTAAACTCACGCTCTTCGATTCCATTTTTGTGTCCACAAAAAGGTTCATCTTTTAAGTACCTTTTGGTGGCCATTTTTGTACCTTTTTGTGACTATTTTTTTTGTGTCCTTTTGTGATTATTTTGTTATGCCCATGGGTACCCATATTTGTGGTTCATTGGAGCATCCTTTACAATAATTACAAATCTCTCGCTCCAAATTACTTATTTTAATGATCATCATCTTTTGATTGATGTGTACCATACTTGCAGAGCAGATTTTGCTAAATTTATCTTAAAAACTCGCTTCTGATACGAAACATGAATATTCAAAGATGCTTGGTTAATCCCAATAAGATTGCTAAGTAATAGATTATTTCTTCCAAAGCAAGCCCTGTTTGTCTACTGCTCACAACAACCCGACCCTTTTTAGTTCTTCGTTCGAAACTATGTTCCTTGATCCACACATTTCTTCTCACTTCTTCCTTCCCTCTCACCTCTCCTCTTCTATCGCACGCGCGCTCACACACACACATAGCTTCTTCAGTCTCCATGTTTTGGTCGCTCACACTTGAGGTTGTCATCTTCGCCGGCATGCACGCCACCGAGTTGCCACTAAGGTTGCCACCTTGCGTGCCCCTTAGTTTTGGTCGTTCATTTCGAGTACTAGCAGTTGTTCAATGGGTTCAAGTAGGATTAGAAAAATAAACTTTTTGAGGTGTATCTGATTGATGTATAATAAGAAGATATGTATTATGGTTTGGAAAATCAGGGATTTCATGCATAAAGAGATTAAATAATTTTTTTTGTAATCTTTCAAGGGAGGAAGGTGGCCTGTAGAAGAGGCCTATTGGTCCAGAACTTGGAGATGGACCAAGTTTCCGCACTCGAATGGCGGCCAAAGTTGATCACCGAAAGGAAGATATAGATGTGAAGGGGAAACACGAGAAAGAGAAAGCAATTAGAGGTATGTAGGTGAATGTCACGTCTAATTTCATTGATGGTGTTAAATTATATCATTGTATTGTAGTATTTGAACATTTGTAGGTGACAGTGACGATGAAAAGTTGAAAAGAAAGATGAGAATTCCTAAGGGGTCAAGGTATAAGGCAAAATTTACTAAATAAGGAGCATATTATACGATTATATGATGTTGTTTTATGATTTTAGGGAAATATTTAACAATGTCATTAATGTTGTTAATATTGGTATGCATGTAATTGGCATTGTCATCGATGATTTAAGTATGTCATTAATGTAATGTACTTTATGAAACAATAAAAAATGTTCTTCGTAATTAGGTGTTCTAACTGTAATGATATCATTGAAGTGTTTATGTTGTTCATGTTATTGTTTCTGTTTTTTATATTCTTTATATTGTCTTATCATTAATGTTGTTGATGTGAGTCTCCATATTAATGATGTTAACTTGTTAGTGTGTAACCATTCATTGATGTAATTTAGTCATAATGTATTTTCAATAAATTATGTAACTATGTTACTAATGTTGTTGATATCGGTTTGCATGTAATTGGTGTTGTTATCTAAGGTTTTAATTATGTTATTAACGTGTTCATGTTAATGAGTGCAATTTATAAACCATGAAAATATAATCTTTGTAATTCGATGCTCCAATTGTAGAGTTCAAAGATGTTATAATAGATGTCATTTATGTGTTTATGATGCTCACATTGCTATTTTAATTTTCTATATTTTTTATGTTGTCATGTCATTGATGTGAGTTTCTATATTAACGATGTTAGCTTATTAGTGTGTAACTATGTCATTGATGCGACTCAATTAGTGAAATGTATAACTATATCACTAATGTTGTTAATTATTGTTATGGAAATAGTTGGTGTTGTCATTGAAGTATTTAAGTATGTTATTGATGTATTCATATTAATGAGTATAATTTATGAAGCAATGAAAAGAGTGGTCTTTGTAATTGGTTGTTCTAATTGTAGAATTCGCAACTGTTATAGTAAATGTCATTAAAATTTTTATGTTGTGTTTTTTGTTTACATGTTATTTATATCACCCATCAAATATTTATCCAATTGTCATAATCTATCTAATACGCAAGAGATGAGACGACAAAAGAAGACAAAAAAGAGGCTAGAGGATGTAACCCAATATTAAAATGTATAGTTAAAAATATGTATGTATCCATTGATGATATTATCTATAATTCTATTGTAACAAAGACAAGATTGTGTTCGAATTTGTAGCACTGCTAATGTGATTATCGTCAAACCTATAATTTTAGTGCTGACATTATCTTTGTAGAGAAAATTTTTTGGCTCCTCCCAAAGAGACGCCGGTGGAGACGCCCTGCGTCTCCACCACTGATCATTACTTGGATCAACGGTGTAGACACAGGGTGTCTCCACCGGCGTCTCTTTTGGTAGGAGCTACATGCTACTCCTTTGTAGATTGAATTGATGTGTTATTGATTATAAGCACATGCTTGTAAATACATTGTATTATAGTCTATAGAACCAATGGCATAAATGACACTTGACTAGTATAAACTTGACGGCAAATGTGAGTAGTATTACACGAAGTAATTAATGATACGACAAATCAATTGACATGTTAATTACAAAACTTCACAAACCCTAAAAAATATTACATGTGTTGTAACACTCAAAATCCGGTTCACCCTCGTGAACCGAACTGGCATGTTATAGGCCCCGGTTGGGTCGACTAACCCAAACCTAACTCATGCGGATCCAATCTCAGCATCTTAAAGATGAAGATACGACTCACCATACATTAATGAATGCTTAGAATCCTAATATAGCATTACACTGAAGACATGCAAACTAAATCACACACTAATGCAAATATGATAAAATTAATAAAAATTCTAAAATATAACGGACAGAGTTTTCCCTAAAAATGACATTAGGCCACCCTTTCAAATATACATATGCAAATGTATATAACCAAATATCAACAACTTTATTCATACGTAATTCTAATCTAGTGTAAGCATCTTTTTCTGAATATTGGGTCTCAACTCACCTGTGCCATCTATTCATTTTTCACATCATGACATCATCTCTTAGCAGTTCATCACTGATAACTCTATAGAAGAGTTATTATTCTGTGCATTTCATGTTGAATTTTATCATGTCTCGAGTTATTTTTACTTTAGTTTTATTAGTTTAAGAGTTTATTATTTATTATTAATAATGTGAGAAATCATTGTGATTTTAGTGTAAAGAGTGCTAATTAATATTGTTTTATTAAAGTACAAGACTTAGAAGATAATCCGGAATAAATTTGGAGAGAAATCGGGCGAAAAAATAAATTCCGGAAGGACGGCACTGTAGTAACTCAACTCGTTACTGTTCATCAACGACGAAGGAATTGGATTAGAAGACGACTCTCCCTGTCTTTCGAGCCGTCGCTTCCTATCGTCTAATGTTGTTTTCCCCTCTATAAAACCCTGATTTACTTATAATCCAGCCAAAGATTTTAAGTGGGGCCCACCATACAACAAGACCCTGATCGCTGTTACTGTAGCGACCGAGTTGATGAACAGTAACGGGTTGAGTTGCTACAGTGTCGTCCTTCCGAAATTTATTTTTTCGCCCGATTTCTCTCCAAATTTATTCCGGTCGTCTTCTAAGTCTTGTACCTTAATAAAACAACATTAATTAGCACTCTTTACACTAAAATCACAATGATTTCTCACATTATTAATAATAAATAATAAACTCTTAAACTAAAAAAACTAAAGTAAAAATAACTCGAGACATGATAAAATTCAACATGAAATGCACAGAATAATAACTCTTCTATAGAGTTATCAATCACATCATCATACTTTTCATTACCTCACATCAGTTCAAATATAATAAAATTATAAACAGAATTAAACATTCAATCACCGAATACATGTGTGTGTGCGAAAGACTTCATTGCTCCTCCGTCCAGGCTGGCACTTTCATCTCATAGTCATCACCTACATATAGTACAAAAATCGTCAGTAACAAGCGTTACTGGTCCAGAATATAACTAATAACAAACTGGCTATGAAAGCAAACTCTCATATGAAAGAAAACATCATATATTCCTCGTAAACTCTCTGAAGGGCATCTACTGAGGAGCCACTGGGCTGCAGACCCGGTAGTATCTTGAACTAACTGAACTGCTACTGCTGTTGCCTCGCTCGGCATTTCATACTTTATTTTCTGGTCTCAAATCCTAAGGCCTCTCCTTACCTCCATATTTCTCCTGGCCTTGACACAAAGACCGAGCACTCTCAGGCAGTCGCCTTCAGTACCCTTTGAACCACAAGTCATGACATGTGTTGTACTAAACAATACCCGTAAACCTCCACGTTCTCCGGGTATGAGGAACTCAAACGCGAAGTTGTCAAGATCCCTCGGGAATGGAACAGTCCGCTGGCACTAATCCAGAGCCCACTTTGATTGTCACGGCATCCTCTGCATGGTACGTGCAGTCGATTTCTCCATCTCTCGTCTCACTAAAAACTCGATAAAATATATATA
>JAVDBV010082542.1:0-20301 GCA_032619315.1 Piper longum | reverse complement strand
GGATATGCCATTGAACTAAATTTCTTTTCTTTCTTCTTCTTCCACACCGAGTTTTCTCCTCTCCCGACCTTGTCCGGCCACTGGTGCCGCCGCCACCGCCACCGATCGTCTCCGACCACCGTCCATTGACGGCCACCAGCCCGCCCCGCCGTCACAGTGCTTCCCCGACCATCCCTGGCCCTGTTCTAGTCGCTGCAACGCCGAAATCGTCCCGCCTAGCTTCCGTTCGCACCGTTGATTTTGCCGCCGACGAGCGTTGCCGCAATCAGGTGGTCGCCTCGTCTCCCTCAACCCTCTATTGACCCTTCACGACAAGATTAAAGCCTAATCGTCACCTAGCACGACCGAATTTCTTCCACCATCGACCTCTCCCCTATTCCGGCCGGATTTCGTCCAATCTCGACGTTTCCCTATTCCAGCCGTTTACTTCTCCGAGCTGACATCCATATAGCCGAGCTCGACTCTAATCGATCGATGGAGGAAATGGGTCGTCCTCCTTCATCGGAAAATTCATGGCCCGGCCAAGAGATCGTCGGCACTGATTTGTGCCGAGACATATCTGTTTTTGTTATTTAGTTTAATTTTTTCTCATTTGATTTACAAATTAAGGTTCTTATGATATTACTGAAATTTTTATAAAAATTTAAAATATAAGAAAATTCAATTGTTATCAAAATAAATTTATGATATCTACCAACAATAAGAACATAATAACATGACAAAAATATAAATTTTACATGCATGTATATGGAAGAAAGAAGGAAGAAGAGAAAAAAAAATTTAGAAAAATACCACAATAAAGATGATATTGGTTGTGGCAAGGAAGAGGAGGACATCAACACCAACATACATAGTGAAATCATTAGAGATAATTTAAGGAGAAAGAAAAAGGAGACAATATGTACCAACCCCAAAGACTTTCTTACACACTTCCACCTAACCTCAACCACCCAAGACTTTTTTTTTTTATGGTTTTTACAAACTTGAACAACATAAAAATATTCGAGTCGAATTTGTATACAAGTTGAGCTCAACTTGCTCGTTCGTTTAGCATCCCTACATCCAGTCACCTCCGGTTATAAGACATGAATCAAATTATACTAAGTTTTTCACTCGCCTTGTTAAACAAGGGTTAGGTGTTAATAGGATGATTATTTATTTGAATAATTTGGTAAATTACAAAATTAATTAATAGGATTTTAAAAATCTTGTTTATCAACTCTTTTTTCATCTTTATCACATTTCTAATTCAATTGGTTGAAGTTTTTTAAAATAATAATATTAATAATATTTTATAAAAATCAAAATGCAAGTATTTTCATCTTTATCACATTTTCAATTTAATTAAGTAAAAATTCTGAAAGTAATAATATTATAAAAATTTAAAAAATTAATTTTTTCATCTTTATCATGTTTGTAACTTATTTAATTAAATAATTATTAAAATAACAATAAAAATCTATTTTTTCATCATTATCATATTTTCAATTTAATTAATTAAAAATTCCCAAAGTAATAATATTAATAAGATTTGTTAAAATCTAAAATATTATTTTTTTTCATCTTTATCAATTTGTAACTTATTTAATTAAATAATTCCTAAAATAATAATAAAACACTCTTTTTTCTTCTTTATCACATTTTCAATTTGATTAATTAAAAATTTGAATATGATCATATTAAAAAATGGTAAAAATAGATGATATAAATATAAATATGAATATAGATATAGAGATAGATAGATATCCAAGAAGTTACCATAGTTTTAAATGCCCAATCACATAACTCGATTATCCTCGACATATCACACACCGTCTTGCAATTTAGTACGGTTTAAACTTTATTATTTTAATTTGTGAACAATTTTCTAATATGAAATTTATAAAAAGATTGATTTTTAAAAAAATCTTGATATTTAAACGGTATTTAACAAAAAATTGATGACAAAAGAAATTTTTAATATTTAATAAAATATTTTATTTATAATTTTAAAATATGATTGAATCATGCTTGACTTAGATAAACCAAATATATCTTATACCAACTATAAATCAAGTATGATAACCAATATAGTATTTTAAACTATAGAAACTATCATTCTCAAAAATTAAATTTACAATTTCATGCCCAACTTCCATCTATTTTATCTATATGTTTACAATAATAATCAAGGTTTGACAAAATTCACTACCTATTTTGAAACTATAGTAATAGAGTATGTGTATTCTTTGCGTTGGAGTATCAAGTAATCCGCTAATTGACTGAAGTACAACTGTACAACGTGTACATTTGTAAATCTTTTTTTCTAAAAATATGTCTATAATAGTAGTGCTTTGAAGAAAAGAGTAAGTACATAGCATTGGGTGATTAAACTTGTGGGCTAGCCCGGCTCAGCCCAAAAAATGAATGGGCCAACCATTGCTCGTGGCGTTTACTGGCACTTGACTCCCTGTGAGCTGTGAAGGCCCGGCCCATTCGTAACTCAATAGTTTTCTTGGGCCATTTAGGTCTGAAATCGACTCATCTAATATGTATTTTTAATAATATTTTAAAAAGTTTTTTCTCAAAAAATATTATTTATTATGATTATAATTTCTGTAATGAATATATTATCAATTTTAGTTATATTTTTATAGTTTACCAATTTAATAAAGAAACTTACAAAATTTACTTTCAATGTGATCACGATTGTTTCTTAAAAGGGTAAATTAACTTACTCCTGATAATGTGCTAAAGCTTTAAATTATCTAATTTATATATAAAATTGATTTGTTAAATTTCCCCCCCTTTACAACTTAAAGAAATAGATAAAAATTATAACTTAAGCGGTCCACGTCTATATTCTATTTACTAATGGATGTGTAATGGCTGATCCTATCGAGGAATAAATTATAGTTGTAGTGAAACGTGTTATAAAATTTTATATCCGATATAAACTGCAAGCTACGAGCATTAATTATAATGCCTTCTAATAATAATTTTTTTAGGTATTCTAATAATAATTATATGTGGTACATAAAGCTTCTTTGTGAAGACTTTAAGCTAATAACCAAAACATCTTGCAGCTTTGCTGGTATTTAAGAACATACATAAACACTTTTTACTGAAATTAGAACGATAAACAGCTTTACCACCAATTTCCTAGAAAAAATTTTTAGACTAAATAGTACAGTTAAATGGTGAAGATCATCATGCATCCAAATAATACGCCTTCAATATATTAAGAGGTATCCATTCACATGTCAAATGGGCATTGACTAATGAGCTTTAACCATTGTTACGCTGTCTGGCAGGGCTATGAATTTGCTTTAGTAATTATTAGAATAAATTCGTTATTTGATTGGTCCAAATCTCTACATTGGTAAAATATAAAGGGTACAATTATAAAATTATATATTAAAACAGTTAATTGCAGAGGTATGGACTCATCGAGTGGATGTTAGGCGTGTTTGCTGTTGTAATTATTACAGCAAATCCACACCCGTGTTATTTAATTGAAAAGTAAAACATATTAATAATAAAAAATCTGAATGTAGAAAGAGCTTCTCGTTGGAGCTTTCTGGACAGCTTTGAATTTTCCGAAAAACCAAAAAAAGAATGAAAACTCTTCCCCCAGGCTGCACCATCTCGGTGGTAAATGAATAGCCAAATATTATCCTTGCCCGCGGCCGCTTGACACGGTCTTAAACGATCAAAAGTCAACCCCGAATGTTTACACGACAAAGCAAACGGACTGGTAAAAAACGGATGGCGGTCAGATCGGCCCATATAAACCTCCCGATGGGGTCGGCTTCTCCGTAGGCACACTCCCCTCCCCGACGCTCATCCCGGTGAAAGTCACCGGTTTTTTATCGTAAAATGATTCAAGCTTTAGCAATGGCGTTGAAGCTTCACGGTACCCACATGTCCACATGTACTGCCAAGGTGCTCTCCTACGCCTACGAGAAGGATGTAGAGGCGGAGCTCGTCCCCGTCAATCTCCAGGCCGGCGAGCAAAAGAGCCTTTGACTACCTCGCCACTAAGAACGTGAGTTATCTCTATTTTTTCAATTTTATGGTGGAAATATTGGATGTTAGACGTATATATATTTATATAATTGTATCATATGCTATTAAGGTTTAAGCTTAAATTAAATTAATCTATTAAAGTTAATATTAATAGGTTATTAATAATCAAAGATAAGTATGGATAAATATGTGTAGATACTGGTTTTCGTAATCTCTAATTTATGATGCGTTTAATTGGAACTATGAAAGATAATGATAAAAGTACAGTTATAAGTATAAATATAGTTATAGTTTCCGAATTCGTACGAAAATTTTCTTTCTTGTGTCCCATTATCCAGAAATTTGGTTTTGAAGAACTGTGCAGAATTTGGAAGATCAAAACCTCAAGAAGTCAAAAATCATATTACTTTTATGTATTCAGGTACGCTTCCACTATTCAATTATATTTTATTGATGATTTGATATGAAAAACAATAAAGTTTTGGTTTTTTTAACATGTGGCATTAGAGCCAACTTCATATTAAATCATTGAGGATTAATTTTTTATTTATGTTTAATTTTGGAATAGGTCAATCATCCACTTTGGTATTTTATTAAAAGAAAAAAAATTTTGGGAGGGCATCGATCCCAAAACAATACTTGTTTGTATGAAAAAAAAAAAGATGATGTACTAACTGACATGGTTTATATCTAATCATTTATATTTTCAACTTATTGAGAATACCCTAGATTTTGTACTAGTTATTTGGAATACCCCAAATTTTGCATTGTTAATGGTAAGAAAAAAATAAATGGGATATTTATTCCTAAATCAAGGTCCTTTTTAGTAAAATATCAAATGGGGAAAATAAAGTTACAACAGGTTATATTTTCAGAAATTTTCAAATAAAGATATTTTTATAACCTTTTCAGTTTTATTTTATTTATTTTTGGGATTATTATATTCAAATTATGGTTTAGTTATAATTAATATTTTAGAATTTATTTATGACTACAATATACTGTCAAAGTAGCCTCTTTCGTAGAAATTAATTTATTTTAAAATATTAAGACGATTGTCGGTATATGATTCATGTGAATATTAATCGGCTCAACGTAAGGTTAATATTTAACAGAATTATATATTCATTTGTGGTAATAAATATGAGATAATTATCAAGTTTCCATATGAATAATAAATCGGCCCAAAAGATGGTTTATTATTTGACAAGATTTATTGTTCATATTTGATTACTGCACAAAAAGTACTACTTACAAATTAATATTTCTGTCCAAAGACTAAATATTAATATTGTGCTAGGTATGACTAAATATTAATATTGTGCTAGGTATTTATTGATGAGATTAACCATTATTTGAATTATTAATCTTATTATGTGTATGTTATTTTGTTTATTTTCAGTTAATCAATCTGCTTCTATGATTTCTGCCAACATCAATTCAGTTCTAATGCTTAAAAATAATTTTAAGGATTGGAAAGAAAAGATAATGATTATTCTCGGCTGCATGAATCTTTGCCTTGCATTAAGGATTGAACGATCTGCTTCTCTTACGGACAAAAGTTATATTGAGGAAAAATGGGACATTGAGAAGTATGAATGTTCATGAAGTGTAGAATTCTAGAGACCTTCAGGGTGATGCGTCTAATAAGGTTACTACAACCATTGAATTTCTTAAAGAAATTGAAAAGCGTTTTGTAAAAAACGATAAGGCTGAAACAAGTACACTTTTGTTGAACTTGATTTCAATGAAGTTTAAAGGCAAAACAAGTATAAGGGAGTACATTTTAGAGATTTCAAATATTGCTTCAAAACTAAAAGTACTAAGGTTAGAGCTATCTGAAGATTTTCTTGTGCATTTAGTTTTAATTTCTCTTCTTGCACAATTCAGTCAATTCAAGGTCAGTTACATCTGTCAAAGGGACAAATGGACTCTTAATGAGCTCATTTCTTATTGTGTGTAAGAAGAAAAAAGGTTGAAGTAAGAACAGGCTGAAAGTGCTCACTTGGCTAGTACCTATCAGGACAAAAATAAGAAAAGAAAGAGGGCTATCACAAGCAACAACAAAAGAAAGAAAATCAAACTTCTTATTGTTTCTTTTGTGGTAAACCTAGACATATGAAGAAGGAATGCACTAAGTATCACGCCTGGCGTGTAAAGAAAGGTCCATTTCTTAATTTTGTTTGTTCTGAGGTTAATTTAGTTTCAGGACCAATACACACTTCGTGGCTAGATTCATGCGCTACTACTCACATAAGTGTGTCAATGCATGGTTGTTTGAGTTGCCGAAAGTCAAATAATGCTGAAAGATTCATCTATGTGGGTGATAACAAATCAGTTATAGTTAAAGCAATATGGATTTTTAGATTATTATTAAAGACATGATATTATTTGGATTTGAAATAGACATATGTAGTACCATCTTTTAGACGAAATTTGATTTCCATTTCTATATTGGATAAATCTGGTTACTCTTGTTCATTTAGAAATAATAAGTTTAGTCTTTTTCTAAATTCAAATATTGTGGGTACAGGTTCCTTGTCTTTTTATAATAACTTATATTTACTTGATATTATTTCATCTTTTAATGAAACTTTGCATGTGGGCTTATGTGGTACGAAAAGAAAATTAACAAATGAGAATTCTATTTTACCCTGGCATAAGCGTTTATGACACATTTCTAAACAGAGAATTGTACGACTTATATCAAATGAAATTCTTGATTCCCTTAATTTATCGGATTTTCAAGTCTGTGTTGACTACGTTAAGGGAAAACAAACAACTATAAGGAGACTAGGTGCCAATAGATCTTCAAGTGTCTTAGAACTAATACATACGGACATTTGTGGGTCATTCTCTGCGGCTTTTTGGAATGGTCAACAATATTTTATTATGTTCGTAGATGATTATTCTCGTTATGGTTACCTTTATCTCATTCATGAAAAGTCTCAAGCATTGGACGTGTTTAAGGCATATAAGGCTGAAGTTCAGAACCAACTTGACAAAACTATTAAGGCTATTAGATTTGACAGTGGTGGTGAATACTATGGCAGATATGATGGATCAGGTGTACAATGTCCATGACCATTTGCCAAATTCCTAGAAGAGTGTGGAATCATCCCACAATACACAATGCTAAGTACTCCTAACATGAATATTGTTGTTGAGAGACGAAATAGAATATTAAAAGACATGGTGAGAAGTATGATTGTTTATACTATTTTACTTGACACACTCTGGGGTGAGGCACTAAAGACACCAGCATATCTTCTTAATAAAGTACCAACAAAGGCAACAATCAAGACCCTTTATGAATTATGGACTGGAAAAAAGCTTAGTATTAAGTATTTACGCATTTGAGGTTGTCCAGTTGAGGCTAGGCCTTATAGGCCAAATGAAAGGAAATTGGACTCAAGAATAGTAAACAATTATTTTATTGGGTACTCTGAACGGTCTAGAGGGTATAAATTTTATGATCCCACAACAAGATCATTCTTTGAGACGGAAAATGCTCAATTTTTTTAAGATGTTGAGTTTGGAGGGGGAAATGAGGTTAGAGACTTTGTCTTTGAAGAAGAATCTATTTCTCTGCCTACGATTGTTTTTTATAATAATCAGTATCATATTCTTGATGTTGTTCAAGAAACATTACCAGATATACAAGACAATGTCGAGAATCTCCTTAATCAAGTTATACATGAAGAGCAAACTTAACAGCCTCAAGAACAAATGTCATTGAGGAGGTCCACAAGAGAAAGGAGAAATGCAATTTCAGATGATTATATCATATTTTTCCAAGAACATGAGGATAACAATGGAATGGTGGAAGATGATCCAATCAACTTTCATCAGGTCATGAAGAGTTCTAATTTTCAAAAGTGGATTGATGTCATAAATAAAGAGATAAAGTTCATGAAAACTAATGAAGTTTGGGATCTTGTCTCATTGCCTGAAGGTACGAAACCTATTGGTTGTAAATGGATATTTAAAACAAAGAGGGATTCGAAAGGTGATGTACAAAGATATAAGGCTCGTATTATTGCTAAAGGCTTTACTCAAAAGGAAATCATTGATTATAATGAGACTTTGTCTCTAGTTCCATCGAAAGACTCATTTAGAATAATTATGGCATTAGTGGCACATTTTGATCTTGAGTTACATCAGATTGATGTAAAAACTACATTTCTAAATAGTGACATTGATGAAACAATTTATATGTTGCAACTAGAAAACTTTGTATCGGAAGATTCAAAGAATATGGTTTGTAAATTAAAGAAATCCATCTATGGACTTAAGCAGGCTTCTCGTCAATAGTATCACAAATTTCATCAAGTTATTCTCTCGTTTGGTTTTGAAATGAATGTGATTGATGATTGCATATATCATAAGTTTAGTGTGAGTAAGTATATTTTTTTGGTTTTGTATGTTGATGATATATTGCTTGCCAATAATGATATAAATTTTTTGCACGAAACCAAGAGATTTTTATCAAAGAAATTTGAAATTAAAGATCTTGGAAATGTATCTTTTGTATTAGGAATTCAAATACATCGGGATCGTTCTTGATGTATACTTGGATTATCACAAAAGACTTATATAGAATAGGTACTTAAAAGATTCGGCATGCAAGATTGTAAACCAGAAGATACCCCTGTTTCTAAAGAAGACAAATTTAGTCTCAATCAATGCTCTAAAAATGACACGAAAAGAAAGGAAATGCAAAAGATTTCTTATGCTTCAGCAATGGGCAGTCTTATGTATGCTCAAGTATGCACGCGTCTAGATATTGCGTATATTGTTGGAATGTTGGGCAGATATTTAAGTAATCCTGGATTGGATCATTGGACAACAGCCAAAAGAGTCATGAGGTATCTTCAGAAAACAAAATATTATATGCCTACATATCGGAAGTTAGATCAATTTGAGATCATTGGGTATTCTGATTCCGATTTTGTTGGATGTCAAGATAGTCATCGATCCACTTCAGGCTATGTCTACCTGTTTGCTGGAGGAGCTATTTCTTGGAGGAGTGATAAGCAGACACTCATAGCTTCTTCCATCATGGCAGCTGAATTCATAGCTTGTTATGAGGCATCCAATCATGGAATATGGTTGTGAAATTTTATCACAAGGTTGCGCATTGTTGATAATATTGAAAGACCATTTAAGTTATTTTGTGACAATCAGTCTTCAGTATTATATTCAAATAACAACAGGAGTTCATCTAAATCAAAACATATAAAGATCAAGTTCCTTATTGTGAAAGAAAGAGTCCAAAGTGGTAAAGTTTCTATAGAGCATATTGGGACAAACTTTATGATTGTGGATCCGCTTACTAAAAGTTTACCGCCCAAGGTCTTTCATAAACATGTAGCTTATCTGGGTGTTGTATTATTTGATGATATACTACTTTAGTGGGAGTTTGTATTTGGCTTGAGGTTTACTCTGTTTTTTGGTATTTTTGGTGATCTCATAAGGTTGGACAAGTTGAAAATAGGTATGTTTAGATCAAATTACATATAATTTTCACGTTACACGTCCATACTTGATCTATGTTATTTAATTATATTGATGTATGTGACTATAGATGGGTTTAGTTACGATAAATATAACGAAAATTGCCTTAATCCTATATTAACATTAATTAATGGACGAGATTGTTATTTTGGAATAATAACGTATATTATTTTGGAGCTCATAAGATTATATATAATTATTTGTGTATACATAGTCCAAGTGGGAGATTGTTGGATGTTGGACATATATATATATATATATATATATATATATATATATAAATCAGGAATTATATCACATGTTATTATTATAAGGTTGGCTAAATTAAATTGATCTACTAAAGTTAAGAGTTATGAGCCATAAATTATGGTGTGAAATTCAATGAGAAAAGTATGAAATTCAATGTGTAGATATCATTTTAATAATTTCTCTGGAATTGAAATTATGAAACTCGGGCTATAAATAATGAGGTTATGACCCCCGAATTCATATCTGGTTTTTGTTCTGGTATCTTATTGTTCAGAACTCTAGTTTAGAAAACTAGTCTTGAATTTGGAAGATCCAAAACCAAAGTAGTGAAGACTCTAATTTCTTTATGACGTCAGGTACGCTTCCGCTATTTTATTTTATCTAGTTTATTTCTCTTGATGATTTGATATGAAAACGATCAAGTTTATAAAGTTTATTTTCTATCAAGAATTTTCTAACAGGTTTGGCTCATTTTCTTTATTTTTTTATTCGCGTCATTTAATTATTTGGTAGCGTTTTTAACATTACTATTTTTATATATTGGATCAATAGATCATAAATAAATATCCTTAAAAGTTGATATAATTATGCAATTATTATTTTTTTCGCAATACATATAATTAAAAAAACAATGCAATTGTGGCGGTGGTGAGGTTCGTGAAGGCGAAGGGGATGGATTACGATGAGGTGACATTGCGGCCGTCACCGAAAAGGTGCCGGGAGTAGAGTTAGTAACATAGAGGAGAGTGTGATGGAGATGGGGTGGAGCAAGGATTACGAGCTAATCGTAGTAGGCCGAGGTCGGTTCCTGTCGGCTATGGTGGCCGACCTTGCCGAGCAGTCTGCCGAGCACGCCGAGCTAGGGCCAATCGGAGACATTCTGTCATCGGCCGGCCACGGGATGGTCTCGTCTGTGCTGATGGTGCAGCAGCTCGATGTGGTGCACTCGGACATGGTACCTGTTCCTAAGGTTGTCAATGCTGAGAATAGAATGTCTTGCCATCCTCCTCCAATGTGGTATTAGGTAAAGACAACGACACTTTTACTTATAAGTCCTCGAGATCATTCAAAGGCCGTCAGAAAATTACGTACACATATTTTAGGTTACTTTTGTTTTCAGGTAGGTTTTTAATAGTTTTTAGGAACCGAGAAATAGTTTTTGGAAGTTATACGTAAGTTTGTTTTTTAAAAATAATCAGTCCAAATCCTTAGGATTTTTATTGACACCTTTGTAAAATATCATTAGCCTGTAAATAAAGTTTGGTCGAGCACTCTGGAAAGTAAATGGAGACAATTGCAAATTACTGACTTCTAAATTATTTATACTTTAATGAATACATTTATGTGTATTATTGTCATAAAATGTCCATATTTTAACGTCGTAAAAATATTGCCTGCCCTTACAACACGTAAATATACAACAAGCAAGTGCTATAGTAATTGTATGATTGATTTAAAATTTTTGAAATTAGTTTAATTATTTGTTTACACATATTTATTCGATCATGTGAATAAATTATAGGGGTTGTATTTAATTGTTAACGGGGATGATTTCCTGTAAATTACAAAGGAATTGGTCATACAGTTCCAAAACTGTCAGAGGAAGAATTGCCAGAAGAAGAGGTAGACGCTGTTTTACAACAGTCGGAGGAAATTTCTCATCCAGGAATTATTCAAATTCTATAAAAATCGGGTGTTGCTGTTGGAGAAGGGGGGGGGAAAGAAAATTTTACGAGAGGGCTTGTAGGTTTGATTTGATGAATTGTTGCCTGTTGGTGAGATTCGTCATTGAGATGTTGGTCCCTTCCCCCCACCTTGCTATTGTATCTCCATGAAGAATTTTTGCCCCATATTTACCTGCTACCCTGTTGATGTGAAGCCACCCCATGAGGATACAAAAGCCCCATTCCCTGCATCTATGCCTTTTGCTGATTCACAGGAATTTTTCATGGCCGTTGAAGTTTGTCACCGCCAGAGAGTCCCAGAGTTATACCGCCTTGCCAAAATAAGATGTTGTTCGGAGCGGCGATCCTGTCCTCTTGGAGCCACGCTTAGGAGGTTTCCTGTTGTTGCAGATTGCTGTTGGTGAAGTCCCGCGGAGGAGGAAGGTCAGCCTTGAGGAGTAGCTTCGTGCAGGAAGAAGCAGGGAGAGCCTGCCCAAGAGTTTTGGAGGTCACCGTCGTGATACAACAAAGCCTTATTGCGGCTGCCTCGAAGGAGCAATATTGGAGCCTTATTCCGTGTTGTCTTGAAGCCTGATTGCTGTTCCCTGTCAACAAAGGCCTCCCCTTGCCGGAGTTGTAATCTTATAGTGAGGAGTTTCTTTTTTGCAGGTAGGAAACAGGGGATGGATTAGGAGTTCTTGCTGCTATCCATCACTGGCCACCGACAACACATCATCTTCACTCACCAAAGGAAGGAAGATATTGCCAGTGCCCAAGTCGTCACACCCCTGAGTCGCCGGAATCGAAGAAGACGCCGCCCAGAGCAAGGGAAACAGTTGGGGAAGGGGACAATTTTTAGAAAGTGCTTCGGTCGACCAGTACCGTCTTCAGTCATACCCTCAACACCAGTCAACTCTCCGTCATGCCAGTTATCATCCCTGACACCAAGTACCCTCGCCGGAGACTCTTGACCATGCCGGAGATAATTCGAGAAGTTGCCCACCGGATAAGGGAAAGACAAGAAGCAGAGCAGTGAAAGACTGATTTTGTGGATTTATTTCTGACTAGTGGAGACCGTTCCCAGCGCCGCCGTGAAGGGAAACGTCAAGATGGAGGAGGGGTCTTGAAACCCAAACTGAGTTTCGCCAATCTTAGTCACTGTATCTGCCGGAAAAAATTCAGAAAGTGATCCATCTGATCACGAACAGAAGCAGAAAACAAGAGCGGATATCAGGATTCGCGGAGATTTTCCGACCAACGCTGGTCGTTTCTAGCTCGAAGAAAGTGATAGAAGTGAAGTTAGCAAGGTGTTATACAAATCTGGGTTGATTAGTGCCGGAGTTCGTCGCTGTCATCACTGGAGAAAATTTGGAAATAGCCCGTCTGATCAGAAACAGCAGGAAACGGAAGCAAACAACGGACTTGGTGTATTATTTTCCGAGCAACACCGATCGTTCTCGGCTCAAAGAAAGTGACAGAAGTGAAGTTAGCAAGGTGTTCTACAAGTTTGAGTTGATCCATGTCGGATTCCATTGCTACAACCTCCAGGAAAAATTCAGTAAGTGACCTATTTGATCAAGAACAGAGCAGAAACTCCAGCAAACAACGGATTTCGTGGATTTTTTTCCGACCAACGCCAGTCGTCCCCGACTCCAAGACGGTGACCAACGTGAAGACAAAGAGGTGGACTCGAAACCCAAATTGAGTTTCGCCAAGGTTCGTCACTGTAGTCGTAGGAAAAAATTCAGAAAGTGACCCATCTGATCAAGAACAAGAGCAGAAAACAGCAGTGGAGATCAGGATTCGCGGAGATTTTTCGACCAACACCGGTCGTCCTCGGCTCCAAGACGGTGACCAACGCGAAGACGGAGAAGTGGTCTCGAAACCAAATGAGTTTCACTAAGGTTCGTCACTGTAGCCGCTGGAAAAAAAGTGCAAAGGGGAGGAGTTACTGTCTGTGAAAAGTCGACGGTGCTGAATTTAACTTCGCTGTTGTGGATAGGTTGCTGCTTTTTCTTATTGTCAAGAGGAAAACCAAGTGCTATTATGGAAAAGGAATTATTGTAGAGCCGAAGAGAGTTTGCTGGCAGTGGAAGGAGGGAAGAAGACATGATTATATAAGTGGGTTTGGGCTCACCCGTTCGCCCATTACTGGTTGGGTAAAATAAAAAATCGAACAAGCTGTTCGCTTTGAGGATTATTGGTGTAACTGATCGTGCCCGAAGTGCTGCTCGTAATCCAGCCCGTGCTCGTCCATCAGACAAGTTCATCTCAGGACCGGATCAACTTAAATTTCAACTCAAGATATATTCTCCTAGTACAAGTAGATTGAAGCTTTGTAATAGATTTTCTTCGTCAAGGTGTTTGAGTTGGGTATATAGAAGAGGAATTAAAGTGGCAAAAAATCTCAATAAGACTTGTAATTTGTAATATTCAAAGAAAATAGTGGATTGTGAGCATCGACCTCACCGTGGACTGACTTAAGGATTCGAGTTGAACCTTAAGAAACCACACAAAAATTTCATGTGTGTCATTTTGATACTTTTGACATCATTTATATTATTTTATATTATCGCATCATCTCTTTGCGCGGCAAGGGCGCTTCGGTCTACTGAACCCTTCAAACCGGGATCGGATCGAATCACAAGGACCGCGGTCACACCGGGGGTAGACGATCCCGCGCCCGAACATTATTACAGTTAACATTTTAAATATATTTAAAGAAAAAAATTTAAATCAATTATACAAGTGTTACAACAATTACTACACTAGATCCCCTGCCACACGTTAACACGACAACCATACAAAGCATGTTGAGGGCAGCGTTTTCTAATTCTTCCTTTCATTTTCATCTATTCTATATAAAATACTAGTAATCTTGTAGCGATAGATATGCCGAACAAGGTCTAGCATGGACAGCAATGCTGATGGCAACGGTGGCGGTTACCTGCCTGTGTCCAGAGATGGCCTTCGTGTGGGCCGTTTCTCCCCACTCCAACTTCTCAAAGGCCTGTCATGGGGACGACCCTAGTATGAGGGTCCTTGCCAGTGGCCCTGGGATGTGCTGTCCTTGCCGTCCCTCTTCTTCCGGAAGTCGAAGCTAGACGCGGTGGTTCCGCCGGTGTTCGCCGCCCTTGTCGTAGCCATCGTAGCCATCCGAGCAGGAGAAGAGGGGACAGCCACAACTTGAGTGTGGGACGATCGCCTTTCAAATCATCCTACGAAAAAAGAAGGATGGAAAACATTTGTCGACCTTGCTTTCTTTTTCAGAAAAATTTTCCGGCATTAGTCTTGTTTTAAGTTTTAATCCTGTATGAGCCATGTGCTAGGGTCATGAGACCAAAGGTGAGAGTAATTTTGAGGCACGTTCAAGTTAACAAGATACCATGTTTACTCGGTGCGGTCACCAAAATTCAAACATTTCGTTTTAAATCAACCCAAAATAAAACACTTAGAGATACCATTATTGGATGCTGGGCCATTCCTATAAAGTTGCTTTTTAATAAAATAAAAAATATTTATAGATGGTTTAAAAACCTAGTTTTGTCAGAGTGTTAACAATATTAAGACTGCTAATCAGGACGGTGTGTGCTACCAAATACTTTTCTGAAAAATAAAAAATAACTGATTTTATCGACATAAATTGTAACCATAGCGTGGACATTCTTTTTACGGTACCCGTTCCAACTGCATGCTCATATTTTTGGTAAACTCAATTAGGTAAGCTACGTTATTCATATGCTGCTATGTTCTCTTCTAAAAGCAGTCGACGTAACTTAATTACTCGACTAATTACAAACAATTCAATGTCACCATTTTTTTTCCAAGCAATTCATTTTCAGCATTACTTGCACCACATGATCTGACCTAACATACAAGGATAGTTCATACTTTTATCTCACATATTTTCGCAACGGTTTATTCTTTCTAAGTTGAACGCTGAACATTACCAATTACGAAATAATCCAGTTTCAACATTTCGCAACAAAACCGACTGCTCGGACAGTTAGTCCAGTAAAAAAGGACTCGGACGAACATGCCCGACTAAAGTCCTCTTGTATCCGCCGAAGATTATCCACGTTCGAAGATCGAACCGCCGCCGCCGCCGCCGATCGTCACCGACGAGGTATCCGACCGCCGACGGCGACCGTCCCATGGAGAATCCCGCCGCCGGAAACCTCCGATGAGGGGATTCCACCATCTCCGACCTCTCTCGGGCACCAAAGCTCACTCCTTTCCCTCAATCTCCTCCACCTCCAAGACCGACGAACTCGACGACGGCTAGTCAAAAAAATCTTAAAATGATTTAGTTAGGTGTTGACTCAAGCGTCTATCCTTTCAATTGTCTAATAAACGGATACAGCGAAATGGGGGAGATGAAGAAAGCATATCATATTTTCAATGAAATGGTTGAAAGGGGAGTGCCACCTAGTGCGGTTACATAAGGAAATGTTAGTTGCATACAACCTTCATTGTGATATGCGTGAAAGGGGTTTAGTGCCTAACACTTATACCTACACCTCCTTGATAAGTGGATTCTGCCGTGCAAATATGATGGTGGAGGCAGTTAAATTATTTGAAGAAATGGTGCAGCAAAATGTAACTCCAGATGAGGTAACTTACAATGTTTTGAGTGATGGCTATGGCCACGAAGGAAATACAGTGAGGGCATTTCAACTGTATGATGAAATGCTTGAGAAGGGTCTTGTACCAGATACATATACATATCGGCCACTGACAAGTGGACTTTGTGGGACTGGTAGAGTATCTGAAGCTCAGGAGTTTGTCAACGACCTCTGCCGAGAAAGATCTAGCATAAATGAAATTTGTCTTAGTGCTCTTCTACATGGTTATTGTCAAGAAGGAAGACTAAGTGAGGCCTACAGTGCTTGTAGAAATATTATAGCTACCGGGGTTGAAATGGATATAGTGTGCTATGCTGTCCTGATCTATGGTGCTCTTAAACGTGATGATAAGAGAGAAGTGGTTTGGCTATTGAAGGAAATTCATAATAAAGGACTGACTCTTGATAATGTAATTTATACAAGTATTATTGATAAGTTTGGAAAATGGGGAAACTCTTGGTTTTTGGAATCAAATGGTCACTTATGGTTGTCTACCAAATGTTTTTACTGTACACTTCACTCATAAATAGCTTGTGCAGAGCCGGTTTTGATGATAGAGGAAGCTTCTTTGTAAGCAAATGTTTGTTAGCGGTTTGATGCCTAACGAGATGACTTGTACATGCTTTCTTGGCCAATTCACCCGGGAAGGTAAGATGTTTGCGGTTGTACAGCTTCTTTCAGCCTTAGTTAAAGGACTAATAGAAAACACCGTGACTTAAAATATAATGGTGAGGGGTTTCTCCAATCTGGGTCGGACTCAAGATGGAGAAGGACTTCTGTGTGAGATGGAGAAAAATGGAATTTTATTAGATTGTGTTAGCTATTCCACTCTTATTTACGAATACAGCCGAAGTGGCCGGCTAAACGAAGCTTTCAATTTATGGGAGAAAATGGTTAACAGTGGAGCGTAGCCTGATACTCTGGCATACAACTTTCTGATATACGGTTGTTGTCTTCACAGTGATGTTGAAAAAGCTTTTCAGCTGTATGAAGACATGATAATAAGGAAAGTTAAGCCGAGTCGGACAACCTATACTTCTCTCGTTCATGGATCTTGTACAATCGTTAGTATGAGGAGATCAATCCCACTAATTGGGCAGTAATTTTTTTTGGCTTTTGTTTTGTTTTTTTTTTACCACTCTTTTCCCCCATTAATATTCGGGAACACAACTGTATACTGTCATTCATTTTAAGTGCTTCTACCGTAATTTTTTGCATGAAAAGCATGAAATTTACATGAGTTGAATTGCATGTAGGGAATTCTTGTCAATCCTATACCAATTACTTCTTTGTGGACGTGCATTAATGCCCCCCTTATTTTCTTCATTTGGTCCAGTTTCCCATCTTAAGATTATTGTACGTGCAAGCCTGTTTTCACTTGTGTATTCAATCTCATACGCACTGCCTCGTGTGTTTCGGAGGCGGGGTTGCCCTTCTATAGTAATATATCCACCTTTTCCTTCAATGTGACCAAATCTGAGCTTATAGTCGTCTCTATTTTTTAGGCATGTTTACTTTTTAAGTGAATGGATACAAAGTGTTTTTCTTGGTTTTCCTCTGAGGCTTGTTTAAGTTAATATAAATGACATCATCAATTTCTTTCAAAAGGAAATAACAAGATGGACATAGCTGTCTTGGTCCCTTGGATCATAACTAGCATATAAATTTACAAATATCAGAGGCTTCAGAATTTAGATGCTGCCTTGAAATTAAACAGTTGGTGTGTGTTGCCTTGATTTTAAGCACTTGATGTGTGTGGGGCTTTTTTTTTTTTAAAAAAAAAGAATACTGAGTCGAACAATATAATTGATGAAGGTTCGGGTCATCGGTTTTCGATGTTATGATTAGAGATGTGATATTATGTGTGATGGAGAAGAAACGTAAAACGTACTCTCTTTTTGGTCAGTTCTAAGAAAAACTTAGATCAGTTTATTTACCTTTAGAATGGAAATTGTAAACCGCTGAATTCTAATTCTTCTTGTTGGTTGTTGAAACTTGAAATTGATGTGGTTTGTTGTTAAAATTTATATTAGATATAAATTTAAATTTTATAGATAAATTCTAGTTGAATAATGAGATATATTGTATAATAATTTAATATCTTACATATTGATTATGATTACTTTTTATTTTTAAGATATGTCTTAATTGAATGATAAAATATATTATAATAATTTAATTTAATATTTTTTTATTTTTGTTTGGTTAAATTTCCTGTAAATTGCATAATTACTAGAAGGCCAAACTCTTTCATTTTCATGGTAAAATAGTTTACATTGATCTGTTTTTTTTATTTTTCTGGAACATATAAAGAACTTTTTTCACTTATCTCATTGGCCACTTCGTTAACTTTATTCTTAATATTTATTAATTTATCACGATCATAACTCTTATCCATTTTTGGTGTAAGATTATTTTTAATGTTATCCTAAACTTTGTGAACCTGCATTATGATTACTAATTTTTTTCTAAGAGTTTAGATTATGGAGTTATAGATAAATAATTATGGGTAGCTTTATCAATAACTACCTAATGTGAATTATTAAATAAAAAATTGACGATCATTATTAAAGTTCACAAATGTTACACTAAAAAAATGTTATATATATATATATATATGTATAAAATTATTTTTTTCAACACATTGATACACCCAAGCTGTGCGACACATCTAATGTCTCGACAATCTCGAACACTCCCTATATTTGCAGGGAATTGTTGGGTTATTCTCATATCCCATTTAGAGGAAACCGGTGACTTCTATATAGACTAATGGGAAAGCCTTAATTCTTAAACTAGCTTTTGGATTAAGAGAGGCCCATGAACCTGTTGTAAGTTACTTTTGGGGCCCAACGGGCCCAACAAATAGTATCAGAGCCAAGGTTGGTTTTGGTGTTGCCTCAATTAGCCACACAATTTGTTGGCCGGTCCGAAGTTGTGTCTCCAGATTTGTCGGTCGGTCCGAAGTTGGCCCTAATTGGTGTCATCTGGAACCTCACCAAGACATGTTGTCTCCGTATGTGGTGAGGGGGATATGATTGGGGTGTTGTGATATGTGAAGGGGAGAATTGTTGGGTTAATCCCACATCCAATTTGGAGGCAACCGATGTCTTGTATATAGGCTAATGGGAAAGCCTTAATTCTTAAACTAACTTTTTGATTAAAAGAGGCCCATGAACCTGTTACAAGTAACTTTTGGAGCCCAAAGGGCCCAACATGAAGCACATTACAAGCGGTCAAACTGTTGTACATTGCCTCTTGGGACTATTTTTGTTTCATTTTGAACTTTACACCTTTGGGTAAGCCAGTTGGCTTTTTTTATACTTCTTTTGGGCTTTTGCTCTTTAGAGCTACGCCACTTAGATTTTTTTTACCTATTTTAAAGTTTTTTATACCTCTTTTGAGCTGTCATTTTCGACTTTTCCATTTTATTTTTATCAACGGTGAATGAGCCTATGAATTGATGGCTTTAATATAATAAGAAGATTTTAGCCTTCTCCCAAATAATTAGCCAAGCATTTAGATAGCTTTAACTTAGATAGTTTTAACTCTTAATATTTATCAGAGTTACAACTCATGTTTATTTTGGACGTGAAAATATTCATTACGATTAGTTTTTTATTTCATTTTCATATAAACATGTCTCTCTATAATACTCTATCAAAAATAGGTTGAAGGCGGAGTTTTTATGTGATTGGCTTGCAAGCGGCAGCTCTTTCATTTTGTTTACTTTCCCCCCAAAAAGAAACAAATGTTAAAACATCCTTATTATGAACAGGTAATTAATTAGTAAGGCCATTTGTCCACTTAATATGATTATCAGTTAATTAATAAAAAAAGAATACTATCAAGTCTAATGCATAGTTGCAGGAATTGGAATCGGTTTTCCAATGAATCAGAATCAGAATTGGAATTGGTCTGAATCGGCCAAAAATCGGTTTTTTTGAATCGGTCAAGAATCGGTCAGAATCGGAATCGGAATCGGTCCGAATCGGTTATATAAAAATATATATTGATAATTTATAACATAATTATATAAAAATTATATATTGATGTTATTTTGATATTATTATGTGTATTATAGTTTATTATATTTTTAATATTTTTTTGGATTTTTTAAATTATTTTGAATTAATTATTATTTTATATTCGAGTCGGACTCGAGTTAATTTTAATTACAAAAATGCCACCCTCTCCCTCCCCTCCACCCCGTCACCGCCGCTGCCCTGCCTCGACCC